>CAMOHE010047969.1:0-33921 GCA_946598075.1 Artocarpus hirsutus
TATGCCTTGTGTCTTTAATTGAAAATTGAAGTGAGAAAGGAGAGAATGGGAAACTAGAGAAGAGAGTGGTGATGGTTGAATAAATAGGCATCAAAATAATTGAGGAGCGGGAGAGAATTAAATGAGCATTAAAAGAAAATATTATCATGTCTCCTATGGAGACTTTTAGCAAATAATGTTAACATAACTGAGGGGGCAAATGGGGTAAGTTGTAGAAAAAGATGAAGGAAGCATTAAAAAAGTGGTTAAGAAAACATATCGATGTCTCCTGGTAGTTGAGGTGAATTAATTCTATATCTCTAAATAGTTGAGGCTACTTAATTAAGCATTAATATAACGGGACAAGGTTGGTAGAAGTGAGTGATAGGTAGATTTAAAATATTTACTATGGAGACTTAGTAAAAATACTAGTGACATTTTATTCATATGATTTTACAAAAATCATACCCGTTAAAATAACGGGTGTTTCAATATATAATTGTTTATACACAACAATAATATTTACTCTATGACCTAAAAATATTATTACGCATGTAATTATCATGACATCATTAATATTATAAAAATAAGAAAATATACAACAACATTTATGTCATCACCAGGAATTTAACTTTAGGGCATACATAACTCGAGAACATTATAAAGATTATAAATTTAGGGCAAGTTAAAAACTCTTTTAGAAAAAAAAAACTTTAAACTTATCATCATTTTTGACATGAACATCTTGAGCACATCAATTTCAAGTAACTGTCACCTGTCATCATACTCAAAATAAAATAGTTGGTAACATTATATCATAAAGAAATTACTTAACGTCGTTATATATCCATCATTAACCGTTACATGAAAAATGGTGGGTGTTACAATTCCCCCTACCTTATAAGAGTTTCGTCCTTGAAACTTAAAATAGTTGTGGATACTTGGCTCGCATTTCATCTTCACGTTCCCATGTGGCTTCTTCGACCTTGTGATTTCGCCATAAAACTTAGACCAAGGAAATTTCTTTATTCCTTAAGATTTTAGTTTTCTGATCTAAAATCCCAACTAGCTTTTCTTTATAACAAGTTCTTCTCGTATTTCAATCATTTGTGGCTTTATCACATACGTAAGGTCTGAGGCATACTTTTTAAACATCGAAACTCAAAATGCATCAATGAGTGGATGACATATTTGATAGTAAACTCCATTGATTAGTTACCTTACTTATCCGCTTCACAATTTCACAAAATTCGATAACCTCAGTTCAGCTTTTCTTTCTTTTTGATTCTCATATCTTCCTTCATTGGTGCAACTTTTAAGAATACAGGATTGCCTACAACGAATTCCAAGGTTCATCAGCGCAACACTTATGATGGCTTTGAACGGTCTCTATTCTCTTTTGTATCAACTTTATCATCTCAAAAATCTCGTTCACAAAATCTGTCTTTTCATTATCATCACTATCTATCATTTTCTTTCACCAACTTCGTGCTAACATAAAGGAAATCTACATTTCCGTCCATATAAAGCCTCATAAGGTGTCATTCTTATCATCGCTTGATAGCCGTTGTTATAAGTGAATTCTGTTAACGGAAACATTTTACACTTTCTAGTCTTGTAACTAAGAGTACAAGCACGAAGCATATCATCTAAACTCAAATTCAACTTCTCCGTTTGGCCATCAGTCTAAGGGTGAAAAATCTGGCTTAAGTGTAACCTAGTTCCCATTTTAGTTTGTATACTTTTCCAAAATTTAGAAGTGAACCTGTCGTCATGATCATAAATGATAGCCTTAGAAATTTTATGATGTCTCATTATTTCTTTGACATAAAGTTCTGCTACCCGCTCCATAAAGTGATTGATTTTGACGGGAATGAGGTGTCCCGTCTTTGTCGGTTGATCAATAACTACCCAAATAGCATCAAATCCACAAAAAAGAAAAAGAAAAAAATCCACGAGACTTTTAAAAATCCATTTTTTATGTCACACGACATGTGATGTTATTAAGCCATTAAGCCATAAACAATTTAATTTATGTAATTATTTGCAATATGGTCAAATTGGTTCTGTGTTCTTATAACTTAGGCACTTATTTCAACTTCTACCAAAAATTATTCTAGTTAGAATTTTTTGTGAAACTTATTGGTTTCATTCGAAGAGCTCATTCAAAAAACACCCCCAACATGTTCTAGCAATCGAATGGGTAAGAGTTCCTAAAATATATCACAAGGATAATTGTTAGTTTGCTTCATTTTTTGAAAAGTAAATATATGCTTACATTTTATTATTTTCTAATTACATTTTTCGTGGTCACATATCATATAAATACACAATGGCTACTAATTTAATAAACTAAAGTTACATGTTGTTGTTCTTTCATTCACTAATTCTTTTTGCTTTATGTACCTTGTTGTTTACGATAAATGAAAAAAATATTTTATTCCCTTTCTTACTTCTTTATTCAATTAAAGTCACACTATTGTCCCTATCTATAATATAATTTTCTACATCGCTTTAGGTCGCTAGCCCTATCAGTCACTTTTCAACAGCCTTTGCCCAATAGAAGCCTACCACGTGTCAAATGCAACGCCAACTCAATGCCTACATTAAAGTTGAATGGAAACCAATAACAAATTTAAGATTAGTTCTAAAATTTTATTATATTTTTTAATAGAATAAATTGCACTGTTTTACTTTAAACTATTCATTTTTTGCATAATATACCCAAAACTTTTAATCTTGGCATGATGCACCAATCATTGACAATTGACGTTCAATAGTAACTTTTAATTTCTATTAATAATTCTTTTTTACATATTGAGCTTCAATTTTTTTCCTTAAAATGACGAGATCTACTTTTATGAAAATCCACATGCAAGTCTCCTTACCAAAATTGTCCATGTGTTTTTAATGCTTGTTAGTTGTTAGACCTCAATTGTTAATGATTTTAAAATTCAAGATACATTTTGTCAAGATTAAAACTTTGAGGTGTATCATACAAAAAACCGAATAGTTTGAAGTATAACAATACAATTTACTCTTTTTAATATATATATATATACACCACGTCAACAATTCCTTCAAAAATACAGATAAAATTGGACTAAAAAGGCAAGATAAAAACATTTTTGTTATAAAACAAATGCAAAGAACTAAATTGCAAAGCATAAAATAAAGAGACATTAGATAAATAGAGAGACACAATTGTTGTTATTCATCATCTCATATCATGTCCAAATAAAAGTCTCAAAGGCCATATATATAAGCCAAAGATTATAAAGTAAGAAAGGCCAAAAAGCAATAGTTTCAACAACAAAATAATATAAATAGGGTCGTAATTAGGAGGTTATGAAGGTTATAAAATACCAACACTAATGGTCTTAAGGTAGAAATAATACAATTCATGAGGTTGTTAGGAATATGAACATTCATACCATTAAACTAATTTATTTATAACACCATCCCTTGGATGTTCACTACTTAAGAATATATGCCTCGTTAAAAACCTTACCAGGAAAAACCTTGTGGGAAAAAATCCTAGTGAAGGAAAAAACAGTATATTATTCTTTTAAGATTTAGCTTAAAACTATCTCATTGAAAACCTTGCTAGGAAAACCTGATAGGACAAAACCTATGCAAATGAAAAAAGAGTACAATAGCCAATAACCTCCCCCTAATGTCAACATGTCTTCTTCAATAAAATCATATGCAAAGATCTTTGAGTCGACACATTTTAATCTTGCTCGGTAATTTCTCAAATGTAATTGTAGGAAGTGTCTCTATATAAATTTCCCAAGTTGTCACTTGAACAAATTCAATGAATGCCGTCCTTTAGGAGCTCGTGCATGAAAAAGAACTATTAGGAAACTTGTTTTATTATGTCTCTTTAACTTGAGTGATAAACATTACATTCTCCCTGTATAAAGCTGTCGGATTTTCTTTGCCAAATAAAAAATCACATGTTGTTTGGATATATTAGAGTGTAAATCTCAACAACATAATGCACATAAGATGACTATCTCATAAATTGCTAACATTTCAAGATGATTCAAAGATGCAACGCCAATAGTTTGCCTTATAAATTGCCAAGATATAACAGTACCATCATATGTAAACAAGTAGCATATGTGTAGTCATGATTTTATATGGATTAAAAATATTCAACATCCAATCAATTTTAATATCCATATCAGATGTTTCATAATGAACTCGAAATACTTGTTTAACGTCTTTTTCTTGTCTTTGAGAACTATATTTTACTAGTACAATAGCAAAAATTGTTTATGTAAGGTCTTGTGCCATTAACAAATACAATGCCGCACTAAGGGTCCATTTGGTAAAGAGATTCAAATTAGTGATTTAATTTGAGTTAGTATGATTTGAATTAGGATTTGAGTTAGTGATTTGAATTGTTATTCGAATTTACGTTTGGATGTGCATTTAAGTTTTAATTTGAGTATAGAATAAAATTGGAATTTCTGTTTAGAGAAGTAGTGAAAGTAGTTTTTGATTTATCAACAAATCTAATAAAATCTTGATGATAATGATCCCAAAAAATATGTAATATGGATCTTAATTTATTCCTCTCTTCACTAGAAATACAATGAAAAAAGAATCATCTCAATTGGATAACAAATAAAGAAGTTATGATTTTTTTTCTCAAATATAGGAGAGAGAATTTTAGTTTTTACTGTAGCAGATATATCCGAGTATCAACAGTTTAGGAGGGAGTCAGAACTTTGAAAACTTAGATTCTTGATACTCAAAAGATTCAGATTTTGAGTGAAACGAACATGTATCCAAAGGATTATTAATACTCGAATTTAAATTTGAGTCTAAAGAATACTCAAAACAAACGGCCCCTAATAGTATTATTTGGACCAAGAATTTCTTCAATATCCCCTGATGATAATTTTTTCACTTTAAGAGATCAAGAACATCCTCATTCAAGGGATCAAACAACTATAGGAGAGCACATAGGTGGTGTTAGAAGGTGAACATCAATAATAATAATAAGTCAATTTAATCTATAAGACTGTTGGATGTTCAACACTTTAGAATGTGCCTCATTAAAACTTACTAGATGAAACCCCATGGGACAAAAATTCTAGTGAAGGAAAAATAGTACATCATTCTTATTATATACTATAAACTATCTCATTAAAAACCTCGTCAGAAAAACTCAATGGGAAAAAACCTTGACCAAAGGAAAAAGAGTACAGTGTGTATTTGTGTCTCTCTTATACTGCTATCATAATTCTATTAATAACAATTGATTTTATTAAAAATAATTAAGTTGATGCATACTATTGGAAACAAATTCAAGATATTTGCAATCAACTATCTGAACTTTTTACCCTTAGTACTTTTGCTAATATTTCAACTATCGCTCTTTAAGAGCCCATTTATCATAAAGAAATTTATAAAAGTATTAGCTATCTTTATGGGTATATGTGAATTAAATTTTACTCATATTTATTTTCTAGTTGGTAGAACAATGGTGCAACAATTATTTTCACATGAATTCATCTCTAAGCAAGTATAAAAGATTGTGCATCTTATAGCCAAATACTTGTCATTCTACTTAATTATTCAGATAATATTTCATGCTGTAATATACTAAATTTAAATACCAAAATGTTATACAAAACACTATACAAAAATTCAAGACTTGGAATTATTTTGGTATATCGACAAAATATATAATCATCAAATAAATGAAAAAAATACACAATATCCCTAAAAGTTCTTTAGAACAATTTTCTTATATGTAAGAAATTATGGATAAGCATTGTTTTAAACAAATCTCAATCTTCAGGTCTGCATAAACTTTCTTCTGTGAGATTTGTCATCTTAAATTTCTCTTATGATCTCTTCAAGAATTTTTACAAATAACAGTAAGTTGAGTATGTTTGAGGTCATTATAAAGCAATGGAGATATAAATTTGCTAACACTTTCATTCTTTATATCATAAAAACATAGTGGTACCATTCATATCTAGATTGCATTCATTAACATAAAGATCTTTGTGACCTTAATAATTAAGTGCGCAATTTCAACTTATATTGTTTAGACCTTTGAAGTCTCTTTAGAACTTTTATAAATATCAATAGATTGTTGTAACATGTTTTTTAGATGCACATGACCGTATTATATATATTTTTCTAGGCTATCAAAATATAATTGCTTATCCATCATATACGAGCACCGTTACTCATATTTTTCTTTTTATAAGTTTTCTACAAAAACTTATTGTTATAACTCATAACTTATTTTATAACCTCATACTTTTTCATATGCACTATTTCATATGAATATTCACTTCCACCCTACTGACTTTAATATTTGAAATATTTTGAACTATTGGTCCTCCATACTTCGCATTAGTGTATATACTTGCATGGACTTTGCATCTTTTACTTATAGGCCTTTTTTTCACCTCAATCACTTTCAACGGATTTCAAATATTTTTCAAGATCCTCACTTTTTTCTCAATAAAATAATAATTCATGCTTTTTGTAATTGTCGATAATAACTTTGATTGCAATTTAAATTTATTTTTATATTGACATGACTTGTCAAGATCTTCCTCTTTTCTTTACTATTTCAAAATTTCAAGTATGCTCTTCGAACTACCTTAGGAGCTCAATGACTCAAAGAAGTTTAAAATTTAACAAATATATAAAAATTGTCATATCAATAACCTTTTCTAAACATATTTTCTTTTAGAATATGGTCTCTTCATAATACCAACATATTTATAAGTTTCTTTCTTTTCCAACAAGTATGGTGCTTTAGACTAGATAAGTCTTTAGTGCTTCAAGTATTTCTTAAACTCATAAGACAACAAATTATCATGTAGAGAACTCCATCCAAGCTATTAAATTAGTAGTTGGAGAAGTGATTTAGTCACTTTCTTTATCATATTAATTAACAATTTCATACAGCATTACAATGTTTAATCAATCAATCTATGCGAGGATCAATAGTATTCAACTATAAATTCCTTCCCCCTGATGGTAGGAATATTTTTCAAACGATATTACCTAAGGGATTTTGAAATACATAAGTTCATAGCCAACATGCCTTTCAGGTTAACGAACTTCTAGTTCATCATAACAAATTTTTCTAGTTGTCTTATTACAACTTGGAAAAGAAAGTGGGAATAAGTTTTCAATATATTCATATAAATAATAACATATACTCTCATGTATGTCTCTTTATGCATAAAACCAAGCATAATGTAGAGACAACTCATATCCTTTATAGTTACTATGATCATTTTTTCCTTTTCATCAATATAATGATAATACCATTAGAATTTACATCATCAATTGTAACGCCCGCCGTTTTCTTCTATGGACACTTATGTTAATTTAATGTTAGAATATGATATTTTAGTGCCATTATTATTTATATTAAGTAAATTAACTTTTTATTTAGTAATGCGTAGGTGACGGCCTCGTGGGATCGATATGCCTAGGATGTTCATGTCAAAAGTGATGATAAGCTTAAAGTATTTATTTTTTTTATGGGTTTCAACTTGTTCGAAATTCATAATTTTTATAATGTTCTAGGGTTATGTATGCCTACAGTTATATTTTTTATGATGACATGAATGTTGTTGTATATTTTCTTATTTTTATAATATTTATGATGCTATGATAATTACATATGTAGTATTTTTATTATAATGGCATTAAGTAATTGGATAATATAAAATGTCCAAGAGAATAATGTAAAAATTAATATTTTTAGGGTTATGGAAGTAAATATTATTGTTATATATAAGTAATTATATATTGTAATTATTTTATATTATATTATAATATTTGTTAATTTGACATTGATAAACTATAAAAAAAGGGATTTGAAATATTTGGAATATTTAAAAAAAAAATTATGCATGGATCCTAGGATTTGTTTATCAAATTGTGTTTAAATTTAAATGGTTTATTTTATAAATAATAATAACAAGGATGAAAGTAATGAATATTATGACGTCCGTAAGGAATTTTACATCTATAACAAACATTTAATTTGTGTACCCAACAAATTAAATATCATAATCAATTCTTATTAATCACTAGGCTATGTAATAATAAAGCACTATTATTATTTTAATGTGTTGTGTGTATGTAATCTTTCCATAAATTTTGTCTCACAAGCCTCTTAATTTTCCTTTTTGGTCACATTTCCACTTTCAGTAATTATATGTGACATTTTCAAAGTTAGAGGATGCTTTGTATTATAATATTACATTGCACTCGATGAAATAAACTTGAATAAAAGAGGAGACAATCAATGGCTCAACTCTTTCTCTAGCTTTTTCTCCATTTAGGTTTTATAAGATTATATTTATATTTTGAATACTCTATAGGTATATCCTTCATGGAGGCACCACTATAGCCTTTTCATATGTTATAATAATATTCTTATAACAAACCAATGAAAATTTCTCCCTTGATTTTAGCTTGGTATTGACATTTAGACACACAACATGTACCAAAGCCTTTCTATATCAGATGCTAAGTGATTAGATGTGATTATTCATGGAGCAATATTACAAACTTTTTAATTTCTCTTATCAACACTTTTTTTTTCACTTTTCAATCATACTTTATGACTTTCTTTGACACCGGGGATGTTGAGAAATTTTTAAAAAAATCCCATAGCCATTAGATTTGCATTCACTTAGAATATGCAATAATAATTAGACAAAGTATATGATCATTTCACATTATGTTGTCAATACTAAAAACCATGTCTAATATAAATCACCTCTTTAGTATCTCATCATAATTGCAATAATATATATTCATTTTATGAAACATGTGGAGCCAATTAGTCAAAATTAATGGCTCTTTAATTATGGGCTCAAAAATTAAGTGCTAATACCATTTATATTTATGTGAATGTAAGTTTTAAATATTAGCTGGAGAGTGTTTTTAGCTTCTTACAAATAATATAAACAAATAAAAACATAAAAACATATTTTCAATGAGTACAAATTAGAGAAATATTGTGCTAATATAACACGAGAGATCTTGAACCAAACAATACCGTTTGATATAAAGAAGATGGCATAAAGGTTTTGGTATTAAAAAAAAGAAATTTAATGGTAATAGTATGTCATATTTATTTATATAATTATAACATTCAAAATACACTTATACAATTATAATAGATGAATTGTCATTTATGATTATAAAGTACCATCAATTTCTTGACTTTAAAACAACCAAACAAAAAAAATGATGATTGTATTTTCATGAACATTGAATCAAAATAAATAATGATAAAGAAGTTTTATAAATTAATATAGTTTGCAAAAATGCAAAAATAATAATATAGTAGGAAAAGATTTTCATAAGCTATACAAAATGAGCTCTCAAACGTAAGAGAAAATATATATCGTTCACTACTCAGAGTGGATGCATAAAGAGCAAAGCCAAACAAGAGTTGTGTAGATATAATATAAAAGCATGTGTCAAAATCTCTACAAATTTTTTCCATAACAAAATATGCAAATATAAATATATATAATTATAATATACCATCCAGAGAGTGATAATAACCAACATTCAAGACCTTTATTTGTAACACATATTCAAGCATGAAATCGTAAGATCCGATTAAGCATTTTTATCTTCAAATAATAGTATATAGAGTTGTATTATATAATAGACACAATAATCATATGAAGTATATGTTATTTGTTCATCCTCAAGATATAGTTGAGATATCATGAGGAATACTTAACATACGTCGAAGACAAGGTATTAACATCCGAAATGATCTTCAAATTTTGTAGAATTTCAAATGCCCCTACAATAAAATAGCTAGAGACTCGTGTTGATAACATGTTACAAAACAAAATGCAAAGAACTAAATTACAAAGCATAAAATAGAGAAACACAAAAGAAATAAAGAGAAATAATTTTGTTATTCATCACCTTATATCATATCCTAATAAAAGCTCTCAAACGCCATATATATATATAGGTCAAAGATGATAAAGTAGGAAATGTCAAAAAACAAGAGTTACAACAACAAAATAATAAAAATAAAATGATAATTAAAAGATTATAAATGTTATAAAATATCAACATCAATAATTATTAAGATAAAAATAATACAACTTATAAAAATATTAAGAATATAAACATAGACTTTATTAAACTAATTTATTCATAAGAGTTTTTTATAATTCGCGAGACGTTGCGGTCATTTTTTACAAAGTCAACGGCAAATAGAAATAGTGTAGTGAACGCGATTTATTAAAATAATCGTTTGATTTTTGGACGCCGGTGACTGCGTTATATCCAAAGCTCGAAGGGAGGAGGTTAGCGTGAAATGTATGCAAAGGGAAAGGGGTAAAAAAAAAAACGAAAGAGAGAATAATGAATGAGGAGAGGATTTCGTGAGATAGGCGTAGCTTTCCCTTCTCTTGTACTGCGTAACCCTTTTCCTCCTCCTTTGGCGCCGCCGCCTCTCTCGCTCTTCTCAATCGTTCCTCCCTCTCGTGGTTGTTCCCTTCGCTCTTCTTCATTCCAGAGGACGTCGTGTCCTTTGTCTTCTTCTTCCACCGCCATGGGTTCGCAGGACGTGGAGTGGCCGGCCAAGCGCGTGAGGGACACCTTCTTCAAGTTCTTCGAGGACAAGAACCATGTCGACTGGAAGTCCAGCCCTGTCGTCCCTCTCAATGATCCGACTCTTCTCTTTGCCAACGCTGGTTGGTCAACTCCTCATTTCTGTTTGATTCTCGCGAAAATAGAATTTTTCTTCTTCTTCTTCTTCTTCTTCTTTTCCCTCTCGTTACATTTCTTTGTGTTTTTGGTGAATTTTCCGCAATATTTTGCTAATAACTTAGATGACTCAGCTCAAGCCGATGTTTCTCGTACTAACAATCTGATTTTTACTTGAACGTCGTCTGTTTTTTCAGTTTTTCTGTTCTTTGTGGATTTTCCGCTTTGAATCGGTTATTTCGCATTTTTATCTGTTTGGTTCCCGGTAAGCGGGTGGAAACGTGGATTTTGCTAGCTCCACGTTCTGTTATTTAGGTTTTTGCGGATTCTTTTCCACTAATGTGAATCTTATGATATTTTTTATACTTGTTTGATTGTTTCGCTTGAACGACGGTGTTCTTGTTTTGTGGATTTTGTTCAATTGAATCAGTGATTTGGAATTTTTTTATCTGTTGAGTTCTTGGAAAAACGAGCGGAAATGTGGATTTTACTATATTCCACTGTACGACATTTCGGTTTTTGTGAATTCTTTTCCGCTGTATACTGTCTTTGACAGAAGAATTTGAATACCAGGGATGAATCAGTTCAAGCCTATATTTTTGGGAACGGCGGATCCAAATACAGCGCTGAGCAAGCTGAGTCGAGCTTGCAACACTCAGAAATGTATTCGTGCAGGTGGGAAGCACAACGATCTTGATGATGTTGGGAAAGACACTTACCACCACACCTTCTTTGAGATGCTTGGCAATTGGTCTTTTGGGGATTACTTCAAGAAAGAAGCCATTGAATGGGCTTGGGAGCTTCTCACCAAGGCAAGTGTTTGATTATGGTTTGCATAGGTTTGGTACCTATTAGCATTTTTTTGTGTTCAAATCTGATAATTTGGATTGTGAAGAGTCGGTAACTTACTATGAGAAGTCCAACATAGCTGAATTGTAAGTCTGGCTTACTTTGAATTGGAAGGATGTGACTTGTGTTAGTAAGGTTTTGTGTTTCTTTAGTTATGGTCTTCTATCTTGTTGAGGTATTCCCCATCCTCTATTTGTACATATTTCAAAGATCCCTTGAAGATGAAGGGTGTGAGATTTTGGGTATTGAAAAGGGTTGATATTTTATTGACTAGTTGTAAATGTACGGCGTAGTTGAGTGATTTCACTATTCTGATTTTGGTGGGTTCTAAACATTTAAGTCATAAGGTGTTGATTCTGTTGAAGGCTATCATATCTCTATTTCTTGTTTCCTTCCAGTTCAGAATGAAATGATAGTTGAGTGATTTCACTGCTTTTCCTATTTTGTTGGGTTCTAAATGGTAAGTGCTGAGGGGTATCATATCTGTATACCTTGCTTCCCTTCGTTTTCCTCAATTTTGAAAATTCCTTTATCAAATGTTTTATGAGAGGTCTTTTGCAGAGAGGTCTTTTGCACTTAGACTCCTATCCGTCCATCAATTCTGTATTGGCTGTCTGCCTTAATGCACTTGCACTTGTAATCTTCCTGTTTCCTATGTCAGTCTCATCCAAGCAGTAGCTTTTGTGATAACTGATAACTTAATTAATTATAATTTTCTTTGTGAGGAAGTTTGTGTTGTTGCTTGAGGAGAATTTACCAAAGGTTGGTGTGGATGACAATATCTAGAACAGATGAAGAATCCTGTTGGTTTCCAAAATATCCAGACATAAGCATGTTTATTTTTATAGAATGGCATGTTTATAAATTACTCCCTTCTCGTTGGTTTAAAATCCAAGTATTTCTTTGCTTAAGATTGAAAAGTTTTGTTGTTTTTTATATGTCTCTATTGCTGTCCTACAGGTTTATAAGCTTCCCACTGATCGGATATATGCCACCTATTTCGGTGGCGATGACAAATCTGGTCTTCCTCCTGACAATGATGCCAGAGACATATGGCTCAAGTTTCTACCGCCTGGACGTGTTCTGCCTTTTGGCTGTAAAGTATGCTTTTCTTCCATTTTGTTGTCTTCCATATTGTGATGAAAAATGCCTCACACTCTCTATGATATTTGGTTTCTCATTTTTGCATTCTGAATAGGACAATTTCTGGGAGATGGGGGACACTGGTCCATGTGGACCATGCACTGAGATACATTATGACAGAATTGGTAACCGAGATGCTGCATCACTAGTTAACAATGATGATCCTACATGTATTGAGATATGGAACCTTGTTTTTATTCAGGTAAATCTGGGACATATTTCTCAGTAAGACTTTGTGCACCCTTATTAGGACTTGATGTGGTACTTGATATTTCTTATTTAAGGTTGTCCAGAAACTCAACAACTGAAGATTTAAGTTCTGTTTGAACGCTTTTTTCTCAATGCAGTTGAGTTTATTATTTTTTGGGGGATGATTTATTTTCTATTTCTAAGCTAAGATAACCTTCCTAGTCTAAAACTTGGTGATTCATTATTTGCCTAAGACCTAACTTTAATATATTTTTCTTTTGTGTTTCATTCTTCAATAGTTCAACAGGGAAAATGACGGCTCCCTAAAATCTTTGCCTGCTAAGCATGTTGATACGGGAATGGGTTTTGAGAGATTGACTTCTGTACTTCAGAACAAGATGAGCAATTACGACACTGATGTGTTCCTACCCATCTTTGATGCCATCCAAAAGGTAAATCTGTTATTTCTTGTAGAGAGTTTTTGTTTTCCCTTACTTTTAGGTTTTTCTTGTGGTTTCTAGAAAATTTTTTTGTTTATGTTTGCATTTTTATGTAATGTAAATAATGTTATGTATGCATGCACACACACATGTCAACACCCACGTATGTTTGTCTCCATGTATGTGTGTATTATATGTGTACATATGGTTCATATTAGTGTACGCATCCATATATGTAAATCTTTTATGCTCTTGTATCTCCACATATTCCTTTTAGTATGATCTGTGTACTTTTCAATTTGTTTGCAGGCAACTGGGGCTCGACCATATAGTGGGAAAGTTGGATCAGATGATATTGACAAAGTTGACATGGCATACAGAGTTGTTGCAGATCATATAAGAACACTTTCATTTGCCATTGCTGATGGTTCTTGTCCGGGTACATAATCATCTTCTGTTCCTTGTTGTTGTTCTTTTTTCTTTTTCTTTTTCTTCCTTTTTTTAAATAACCATATTGAGGTTGCAGACATTTGATTGAATGTGGTTGTGCAACTTTCTATTTCTTTAGCTTTCCTAGAAGGCTTGTTCACAAGAAATGGGTATTTTTTTCCCTTTCTTCGAAGTATATGCTTGTTCAGCAATATAAAGACCACAAGAGGAACAGGGAAGAAATAAAAAAGGAAAAAGTGAATAGGGTATCATCCAGCACATTAAAGAAAATCAAGCAGAAACAGAATAATCCAGAACGAAGACTACTTGTAAAACACTTTTCAATTGAAGTTTTCTTTTGTTCAATAGATTTTGTTTCTTGTGCCTGCATTGTTTCTGAGGGGGCATAATGGTACAATGGCAGAAGCAGGTTTAAATGAAACTCAAAACATGAACTACATGTTTTGGTTATTTGATTGGTTGATTTGTTGGTTATCATCTAATTTTTTAGCTATATTGGTTTTCTATTGTCAAAATACTGTATACTTCCAATATTTTTACTAGTTTTGACGTGATATTTACTTGCTACTAGGCAACGAGGGTCGTGAATATGTTCTCAGGCGTATTCTTCGACGAGCTGTTCGATATGGAATTGAGGTCCTAAAAGCTCAAGAAGGATTTTTCCATGGGTACATGCTTCTCAATTTGTTAACATGACTATCATGTGTACCAAAAAGTTTATTCTCTCTCTCTCTCTCTCTCCCCATTTCAATTCAAAATGGTGCAAGGATTTTTGTTTATCCCCCATTGTGCACGGTTCTTAATGTTCGTGTGAAATGCAGACTAGTAAATATTGTGGTGAAAGTGATGGGCGATGTTTTCCCAGAGCTAAAGCAACAAGAGGCGCGCATTAGGGAAATAATTGCTGAAGAAGAAGCAAGTTTTGGGAAGACATTACTTAAGGTGAACTTGTTTGTTGTATACATGTAAACCCTTCCCTTTTTTCGGAAAGAGAAACAAGGGAAAAAAAAAGATGCAACAAATGTAATCCCTTTTCATTGGCATTGGAATGATGCAAAAAAGATACCAATGTAATCCTTTTCATATGTAGTTGAGATATATTTTTATGTTCTCTGATATGGGATCCCCGGGGGGAGGGTGCACTCCGTAAAGAAAAGAAAAATTAAAAAGTTGATGTAGCAGTCTAGCTTGTAAGTGATGAACAGTTTAATGATTATGGCATATCAACTTCTAGAACTGATTTGTTTTGAGACATTAAAGTTGATTTTACTGTTTCCTTTTTTGTTTCCATTTATTGCATAGTGAGAAGCCTCAGAAACATTTGTTTATTGAGTTTGTCTATTTAGGAAAGGTTTTTTTTTTTTTTTTTTCATTTTTTAATATATATATATATATATATATATATATATATTTAAGGGGCTGAAAAAGGTGATAGTATGGTTTGAGATTGTTTCTATATATATATATATATATATATATATATATTTTTTTTTTTTGCACTTTATGCAACCTTAATGAGATTTAAAACCTTATACGCACTGAAACTGACTTGATTATCTCTCTGTATGCTTAGGGCATTGAGAAATTTAAGAAAGCTGCTCAGGATGTTGAGGGGAATGTATTGAGTGGGCAGGTCAGTATTATCCTGAAGCTATCTTACTCATTTTCTTGAAAAGGAGTTTTCTTTATCTTTCGTACTGAATATAATAAGAAATAAACAACATCATGCTTGAGCCCTAGTTCAATTGGTGGAGAAAGATTTGTTTCCCTTAAGTTGCCACTAAATTTGCTTCATTTTTGTTTCTCTCTTTGAAGTATAAGTTTCTCTAAGTGGGTCACTAAGCTGTTTATATGTTGAGTGAAGTTGATTTTCCAAGAAGGTCTTCACTTCTGATTTGTGATACGAGGATAATTTTCATTTTAATTTACTTGCATTAAGACTTAACACATGCTTGAATTAACACAATGCTGGGCCTCAAGCATATACAATTGAAAACTCCCCCCAGTCTGTATAATTGTTTAAGCTAACCTTGCACTTTCATAAAGTTGAAGCCTAATTGCTTAGCTACTGATGCTATATGCATATAAACATAGGTCTAGGAAGTTGGAAAGTTGAAGTTAGTGCAAAAGAAAAGGTTGTATGAAGTGGATAACTTAATGCCAACAAAAATTGCAAGGGAAAAGGTTGTATGAAGAGGACGACTTTATGCCAACAAAAATTACCCATATTTTGAATTCTCGTTTAAATTATATTGGCATAGAGAATAATTGGTATTTCCTTTTTGGGAATTGACTTTAGTGCGTTGTCTATTGTTGTATTATAACTCTGTTCCTATTCTGGCTGTAGGATGCTTTTGTCTTGTGGGATACTTATGGTTTCCCGTTAGATTTGACTCAGGTACATGGAGTTCATCGTTGTTTTGTGGTTCAAGTTTTTTTTATATATGCGTCACACCTAATGACTTTTCCTGCAGTTAATGGCAGAGGAAAGGGGCTTCCTAGTTGATGTTGAGGGTTTTAATAATGCCATGGACGAGGCAAGGGAAAGATCAAGAAGTGCTCAAACTAAGGTACTAGGTTGTTGCTTTGTGTTCGTACTGTCTTTTGTCCACATTCTAAATGACCTGTTTCCTTTAAACAGTAGTTCTAGTCACTAATCAACCAAAATTGGAGATCCAATGAATTTAAGGTACAAAATGGGGTAACTGCTTTATTAATCTATAATGTCAAAGGGGCTGGTTCAGTTGTCAACTTTCAAGTCATGTCCACAAATCACTTGTTTCCCTACTGGTGGTGCTAGTCACTAATAAACCAAAATTGGAAATCCAAGGAGTTTGGTGTACAAAATAGGGTAATTGGTTCCTTGATGGAACAGAAAATAAATTTTGAAAGGGGCTGGCACTTACGTCAACTTTTGTTCTACTGTTCTCCTTACAGCAATCTGGTGGTGCTATCATCTTGGATGCTGATGCTACTGCAGCATTGCACAAGAAGGGGATTGCGGCGACAGATGATAGCTTCAAGTTTACTTGGTTCAAGGTTAATGGACATGCGTGGTTTTTATTATTTACTCATCTTTAGATATTTGTTACTCTACTTGCTTTCCTTTAGGTGTAGTAGCTACTGTTTATTCCATGATACAAAGAAACATATAAAGCTCTGAAAACGGAGTTATTGGTAATTGTACATAGTTCTCGGATATTTTAATTTTATTGTGGCTTAGAACGCTGAAAAGTTCTTTAGGGTCAGTCCATTGTTGGTAAATCAACTGCAAAGGGAGATTGAAAGAAGAACAAGTACACACTTTTCTATTTTACAATGTTAGTTGGAGCTGGAGCACCTGCACGTCTGATATACTTTTTTTCATAGTCATGTGGAATTGTGTACTACAGTTGCTTCTTTTTTTTTTTTTTTAATCTTTTGTTGGAAGTTATCAAGCCTCACAGAGGATACATTCATATATGTGCGTCTGTACATCTAAGTGGCAATTTAGATCCTACTCCGTGGGAATTCTGTTCTCCTTGGATGTCAGGGGTTAGAAAGCTTACTGCAATACGTGATGTGTTGCTTGTTTTGCTAGTTTTGTTGATACAGGACTAAATGTTTATCGAAATGAAGTTCATAAAAAGATAAGACTTTTGGGAGGGCACCATTCTCTTTCATTTGACACTTTGGCGTATGCGCCTATCATTTCAGGATCATGAAACTGCTATAAAAGCAATTTACACTGGTTCTGAGTTTTCAGAAAGTTCATCGGGCAGTGGTGATGTTGGTGTAGTTTTGGAGTCTACAAGTTTCTATGCCGAGCAAGGCGGTCAGGTATTGTACTTTGTGTTTTACTCTTTCTGTTGTCTACAGGACATGAGCAAGCCCAAGTGATGAGATAGGCAAATTTGATTACATGTTGGGAGTGGTCTACAAATTACTTACATTCGTGTGTATCCATAAACCTTATTTATTTATTGTTATATATTATTTCTTAATAAAAACAATAAAATTTGAAATTAAAAAAGGAATATTGTTGGGTGTTGGTGTAGAAAAATTGGTGTGCTGAGTTGTCCTTGTTGTATTTTCAAATAGATAGGATAAGTATGTATCTGTTAGTTTGTTTGTTTCCTACTTTTTTAGATAGATAGTTTTAGTTCCTAAGTTAGGAAAATTAGCCTATAAAGGTTTGTATCATCTGTATATGAATTATTAGTGAATGAGAAGTCGAAATTCAGCCCAACAGTGTTTAATTGTTTCTTTCCTCATACTTACCTTTATGGTATCAAAGCGATTAAAGGAAATATTGAGTCGAGAGAGACGATGGTTGAAGCAAGCAGGAATGATAGCTCTTAGGCAACTTCGTTTACTAGTCAGCCAACTCCTAAAGTTGCTCCCTTTGCAGTCTCTGAGAACTCTTCTCTATAGATTATGACACAAACTGAATGGAAAAAATTTCCTTTGGTGGTCTCGATTCATTCAAATGGTAATAAGAGGCAAAGGGAAGATAGGGTATTTGGGTGGCACTATTGCCATGCCTAGTAGTTATTACCCATTGTGCTCAACCTTGGATGCCTAGAATCCCATGGTAATGGCATGGCTAATCCATTCCATGGAAGAAAATATGGAAGAAACTTATTAGTTTTTCCCTACAGCAAAAAAGATTTGGGATGCTGTAACTCTTGCCTATTCGGACCTCATAAATTCGTCTCAGATGTTCGAGTTGAGAAACAGGGCTCGGAGTTTAAGATAGGGGAGAACGACGTGACCCAGTATTTCAGTAACCTCACGAAGCTGTGGCAAGAACTGGACTTGTTCGAGAGCTACAATTGGAGAGATCCAGAAGATGCGATGCTTCATCAACAAATGGTTGACAGATAGAATCTGTGACTTCTTGGCTAGACTCTTAAGGAATTAGACGAGGTTAGAGGATGTTTGCTTGGGATGAGGCTGCTGCTTGCGATTAAGGAAATTTTTTGCTGAAGTCCATAGGGAGGAATGGCGCAAAAGAGTGATGCTCAGTGAAACCACCAGTTCAAAGATTGGGAACTCAGCCATGGTAGTCCGAGGATCTCAAGGACGAGGGAACAAGAAGGCTCAATTATGGTGTGACCACTGTCAACGACCACATCACACTAAGGACTGTTGGAAGTTGAATGGAAAACTTGAAAACTAGGTTCCAAACAAACAACAAGAGTCAAGAGGCTAAAGGACTCCAAATAGCTCAAAGTTCTGAGGCAGAAAAGAAAGTTGACAGCAACTCAGGCATGAGTTTTACAGTTGTGCAAACTCCTAACCGCCACTCAGAGTGCAGGTTCACAGCCCTCGGGTACCTCATTTTTGTTTCACAAAAGGTACGAGTTTTATAGTTTTTGGTGGTAAAACAGTCAAAGGTGAAACTTGGATAGTGGACTCTGGGGCCATGGATCACATGATAGGAGGTGGAAGTTCTTTCACATCCTATACTCCTAGTCTTGGAACTCACAAAGTGAAGATAGTTGACGGTTCTTTTACAATAGTGGGAGGAATTGGGACCATTGAATTGAGTCCACAGATTACTCTAAAATCCGTCCTCCATGTTCCAAAATTATCATGCAATTTATTATCTATTAGTAAAGCTACTAAAGATTTAGATTGTGTTGCAAACAATCAATTTGTGTTTTTTAGGACCGGACTTTGGGGAAGACGATTGGCGATGCTAGAGAGTTCAAAGGGTTATACTATTTCGAGAAGGATTTCAATGAGAATAATTAGACTCAAACTGCAGTATGCAATACAACCACATCTAGAGTAGAACAAATAATGGTGTTGCATCATAGGCTAGGTCATTCAAGTTTTGCATATTTAAAGCATTTGTTTCCATCTTTGTTTCGAACTCAGGATTCATTTCAATGTGAGATTTGTCAATTAGCAAAGCATAAACGTGTTCTTTATCCTTGTCGTGAATCCTTTCCCTTTATGTTGATTCATAGTGACATTTGGGGTCCATCTAGAATCCATAGCTTAACTAATAAAAGGTGGTCGGCGTAACAATAATGACATTTGTCGATATGCCACTGCCTGTTTACTAAGATCATCATAGATTATTAATGCGTGCATTCCACTATCGCGGAAATATTCCCCCATGGCACACCCAGAATATGGGGCTAGAAATTGCAGAGGAGCAGGATCCAAAGCGGTGGTTGCTGCAAGAATAGAATATTCCAAAGCATTCGCTTCTGAAAGAATTTGAACTAATTGTGCCACAGTTGAGACTATTAAAATTAAATAATAGTAGGAATTCTCTTATCCCATTCGGAAGGATATCATCTCATAATTATCTATGGCTGTTTATGTCTCTAGCACGACCACCTGATGAAATGTGGAGGAAAGTAGGACAAATGGCCGATACTACTGGAAGGATTCCCCTTTGGATAATAGGTACTGTAACTGGTATTCTTGTGATCGGTTTAATCGGTATTTTCTTTTATGGTTCATATTCTGGATTAGGTTCATCCCTTTAGTAATCGGGTGAACTGGATTGTAGACATGCCATGAAAGTATAAGAACTCAACGGAATCCCCCTCAAAGAAGACAAAGAAAGAGGGGGTAGGTCCCGTTGAGCTCTTAATAATATATATAAACTTATATTTTTATAAGTTTATTGAAGAAGTTCTATTCGTTCAATAATTTTTCCTATATTTTCCGTATTGATAATGGTGCTGAATAATTTAACTCTTGTCCGTCAAGCTTTACAACACAAAATGGGATGATTCACCAAAGTTCTTTGTGTTAATACACTACAACAAAACAGGATTTCAAAAAAGAAAAATCATCTTCTTTTAGAAGTAGCACGGGCTCTATTGTTTACTTCAAATGTTCCAAAAAATTTTTGGGGGATGCTATTCTTATTGCATGCTTTTTGATAAATCGTTTGCCAACAAGGGTTCTCAACTTTCAAACACCATTCAAAAAACTTCTTGAGTCGTATCCCGAGTCTCGTCTTTTCTTCCTTGGATTTTAAAATCTTTGGTTGTATAGCATTTGTTCACAATCCTGATGAAAATTGAAGCAAGTTAGATCCTAGATCCCGTAAGTGTGTGTTTGTAGGTTATTCCACAACTCAAAAAGGGTTTCGTTTCTATTCTCTAGAAAAAAGAAAATTTTTCACGTCCATGGATGTCACCTTTTTCGAAAATCAGCTTTATTTTCAAAAATTCCCTTTAGGGTGGGAGAGTAAGTGACATACATTTTTTGGAACCAAATTTGTCCAATGAGGAGGATTCGAATTCGGTTGAAAATAGGGCAGATCAGTGGGAATATTTTTGGGATTCCTCTCCTATTTTTTCGAGTGAAAATTCCAATCCTATTCTAGTTCCTCAGGAAAATCTGAGTCTTACTCTAGAACCTCAAGAAAACCCACAATCTAGTGAAATTCAAAATTCGAATTAGGAAAATCCACAATCTATTGAAATTCAAAATTTGAATCCCACTCAATCCTCTTTCGAATTTCAAATTGCAGACTCTGCTAGTCCTTAAAATTTGAAGTCCCTTTCTCATTCAAATGCTGTGTTAGGTGTGCCACCAAATTCAAACTTGTGTCCAAAACCCTCAGATTTATCTGAGTCAAGGAGAGTATTGCACACGCAACCAGAATTGTTGACTTATTCTTGGAGAAAAAATTCAAAAGAGGAAAATAATCTAGAGAGTCCTCCCTGCCAACAATCCGATCTGAAGTTAGGTTCGACTATAAACAATAACGTTCGTTCTTATTGCTGTGAGGAAAGGGGTTAGGTCATATACTCAACACCCTATATCACAATTTGTGGGATACGGACACCTATCTCAGTCTGTTCAAGCATTGGTAGTGAATCTTGTAGAGGAAGTTCTTAAAAACCATGGAAGATGCTCTAAGATGCCCGAATTGGAAAAAGGCTATCATGGAGGAGATGAAAGCTATTATAAAGAATAAGACTTGGGAAGTCGTGTAGAGACCCAAAGATAAGAAACCAGTGGCTGACCCAAAGATAAGAAACCAGTGGGTATTCAATTGAACGTTACAAAGCAAGGTTGGTTGCCAAGGGGTATGCACAGACATGGGATTGACTATCAGGAGACCTTTGCTTCTGTTGCCAAAATCAATTCAGTCCGAGTCTTACTGTCGTTGGCAGCAAATTTGGATTGGCCATTACAGCAATTAGACGTCAAGAATACGTTTCTGAACGAAAATTTAGAAGAGGAAGTGTATATGGAATTGCCGCCAGGCTTCAATTGTGATGAAGACAATTGTAAGGTATGCAGATTGCAAAAATCTCTATATGGGCTGAAGCAATCTCCTAAGGCTTGGTTCGACAGGTTCGCAAAGGCTCTCTAACAACAGACCTATAGACAGGCTCACTCAGATCACATCATGTTTTATCGACGTAGGAATGGTAAGATCACAATCCTTATTGTTTATGTGAGCGACATACACTTGACAGGTGATGATGTGGATGGAATGAAGTGGTTGACAGAAAGGTTGGCACTGGAGTTTGAAATGAAGGACCTGGGAGGCTTGAGGTATTTTTTAGGTATGGAGGTTGCAAGAAGCAAACAAGGGATATCTGTTCCATAGAGGAAATATATGTTGGACCTACTTCAAGAAACTGGAATGCTATGGTGCAAACCAGTAGATACACTGTTGGATTCAAACCTAAAACAAGAGAGAGAATTTGAATGGTGAACCAGTGGACAAGGAAAGATACCAACGGCTCGTTGGGCGGCTTATTTATTTGTCCCACACTAGGCAAGACATAGCGTTTACAGTCATCTTTGTAAGCCAGTATATGCACTCACCAACAAAGGAACATATGGAGGCTGTGTATAGGATCTTGAGATTTCTAAAGGGCAATCTTGGTCGTGGTCTTTATTTTTATTTTTAGAAAATATGATGAATGGAGAGTTGAAGTGTTCACAGATGCAGATTGGGCTGGGTGAATAGATGACAGGCAATCTATTTCAGGCTATTGTACATTTGTTGGGGAAATCTGGCAGCCTGGAAGAGTACAAAACAACTGGTAGGGGCAAGGAGTTGTGCCGAGGCTAAGCTAAGATCAATTGCTCATGGTGTATGTGA
The DNA here is from genome assembly GCA_946598075.1 of Artocarpus hirsutus. Taxonomy (NCBI): domain Eukaryota; kingdom Viridiplantae; phylum Streptophyta; class Magnoliopsida; order Rosales; family Moraceae; genus Artocarpus; species Artocarpus hirsutus. The sequence continues at coordinate 22,879 of CAMOHE010047969.1, forward strand.
GATCCTCTGGTTGAAATTACTAATGGAAGAGTTAAGAGTTACTGTGGAACTTCCATTGAGAGTTTATAGTGATAATAAAGCTGCTATTAGTAGGTCTCACAACCCAGTTGTTATGACCGGATGAAAAATGATGTGGATAGGCATTTCATTAAAGAGAAGATCGAAGGAGTTCTATGCATTACTTATGTTCCAACTACAAAACAAACTGCAGATATTCTTGTAAGGGACTTGTCAGACCAGTGTAAGAAAAATTAGCGTGCAAGCTAGGAATGTTTAATTTGTACAACCCACCTTGAGGGGGAGTGTAGAAAAATTCGTGTGCTAAGGTGTCCTTGTTGTATTTTCAAATAGATAGGATAAGTATGTATCTCTTAGTTAGTTTGTTTCCTTTTTTTTAGATAAATAGTTTCAGTTCTTAAGTTAAGAGGAAAATTAGCCTATAAAGGTTTGTATCATCTGCATATGAATTATTAGTGAATGAGAAGTTGAAATTCGGCCCAGTAGTGTTTAATTGTTTCTTTCCTCATATTTACCTTTAATTAGTCTAGTGTTTAGCAATTAAATATTTCAAGTAGGTTGTCTTGAATATGGGCTTCTAAGATATGAACCAGTTCCAAGGATTCATCTTCTGTCTGAGATTGAAGAAAATGCAAGAATGGATGGTTTGTAGTTGATTATTTATCTATTGTTATATTACTTCTTATAAGAAACAATGAAATTTGAAATGAAAAAAGAATTTGTTAGTTATTAGTTTAGTATTTTGTATTAAATATTTCATATAGGTATGTCTTTTGGATATGGTTTCTAAGATATGAACCAGTTCCAAGGATTTCTCTTCTCTCCGAGCTTTAAGAAAATGTAAGAGCGGATGGTTTATAGTTCAATTTTATTTTGCTCGGGGAAAGTTCACTATATACTGTGATGAATCTAAGCTAGTATACTGGTCTCTAGCATTAAATAGATTGCATTAAAGTTTGTCTGTGTGCACGCATGCATGTGTGTACATAATAAGACATATCAGTTCTACTAGGAGGCAAACATATGGAACTAGTAAGCAAAAGAGTGTCTAAACCTCTGAATGAGTTTTGTATATACGAGCACTGTTAATTAATTTTTCTTCTTTATGCATCTTACATTGTTGTTTTGGTTATAGATTTTTGATACTGGAGCAATTGAAGGTCCTTTTGGTTCATTTGAAGTTGTTAATGTTCAAATTTTTGGGGGTTTTATTCTCCATATTGGTCATTTCTCCAGAGAGAGTAGCAAGTTCTCTGTGGGTGACAAAGTAATTTGTAAGGTAATGATATTCTGTCATCTGAACCCAATTGCCAGTACCCCTTCTTGCATGTCATATATTTCTTTCTTTAAGCACCCCTTCTGGCAGGTCATATATTTATTTCTTTATTTTTGTATGCAATACCAATGCTGTAAGGGAATTGTATATACATATGTATTACGGTTGTGTCAATGCAAGCATTTTTTGCATCTTTCTTAACCAAAATTTCACTCTCTTGCACAGGTTGACTATGCCAGACGTATGCTCATTGCCCCCAACCACACTTGCACACACATGCTGAACTTTGCACTTAGGGTATGCTCAAATAACAGAAGGTTCCTAATCTTGATTCTCTTAACATAATCGTGTTCTTGAAATATTCTCTGTAATGTGAGTGCAGGAAGTACTTGGGAATCATGTTGATCAGAGGGGTTCTATTGTTCTTCCTGAAAAGCTGAGATTTGATTTTTCTCATGGTAAGATTAGTTTTAACTTGATGAATTTGGTTATTCATTATTGATATCAGATAAAATATATTATGGAGCCTTTAAGACTCTTTAAACTTTAATAGGTAAGCCAGTAGATCCTAAAGATTTGAGAAGGATTGAATCTATTGTGAATGAGCAAATTAAAGCAGAATTAGATGTTTTCTCCAAGGAGGCAACCCTGGCAGATGCAAAGCACATTAATGGTTTGCGAGCTGTCTTTGGGGAAGTAAGTTGCTTATATTGATATTACTCTCTTTGCATTTTCTTCTTGTTAGTTTTGTTAATATTTATTTATTTTTGGAAAACCATGTTCTTATTATTTTCTTTGAAAATGTATATATGTAGGTCTACCCTGATCCAGTTAGAGTGGTATCAATTGGGAGAAAAGTTGAGGAACTTCTGGCTGATCCAGAAAATGATGAATGGTTGTCAATTTCGGCAGAATTGTGTGGAGGTTAGTACTTTTATCTGTCAATCTCTAATTGGGATCTGTATCAATATCAGCAGAAATGTTGCTCATTGGAGTTTGACTTTGTAAGTTATGTTAATCTTTATGCTGTTGTATATGCATAGGGACCCATATATCAAATACAAGAGAAGCGAAGGCTTTTGCCCTTTTATCTGAGGAGGGAATTGCGAAAGGAATTCGAAGAATAACTGCTGTCACAACTGATTGTGCTTCTGAGGCAATGAAATTGGCCAACTCACTTGAGCAGGAAGTATATGATGCGTCCAAGGATGAAGGAAGCTCACTAGAAAAGGTAGTCATTTCCACCTCCCCTTTTCTGCCTATTATTTTATTTGTTTATTTTTTTTTCCTTTTCTGCTCCTCTTTCTATCCATACTATAGACTTTATAAGGTTTTACCGTAAAACGCTTATCAATTATCTTGTTATTTTGCGATCACATGACCACGAGGGATACTTTACTGTTTCATTTATGTTCGTCTTGTATGGTTAATTTTCCCTTGGATTGTATCCCGTTATGTCACTATCATTAGATAGTGAGGCATACTTTAGTATTGCATTTATATGCATGTACGTGTCTTGTTTGCTTAATTTTTCATTGAATTTTACTTTCACTATCATCGTCTATCTTTGCCATCTAATGTTCTTGGTCTTTGTTCCAAAGTTTGATATTCACGTGTATTTTCCCATCATTATACATTTTTTGTGCAATTTGTGAAAAAACAGGCAAGTAGTAATCATAAGTATGTTTAGAGCTCTGTTGCAAAATTTTTGTGACCCTTTTTCAGTATTGACCCATAGGGATTGGGTAGTATTTAGATTGGTCATGCCTATTAGTTTGTTATATAATATTATTAGTTTGTCATGCCTTGGTCATGCCTCTTTTGGGGAATTTGGTTAGAAAGAAATTGTAGGATTCTTGAAGATTTTGAAGAAGATAGTATTGTTTTATGGGATAAAGTAAAAATTTTGTCGGTATTCCAAGATAGAGTTGGCAGTACTTTTTTGTCGGATTTAGTTGAGAGTCGGGCTCCTTTTTTATAGACTCTCTTCCTTTTGGTTCCTTTGCCGAGGAAACCTCTTCCTCTTTTGTACTCGACCATTTTTTACCATTAATACAATTTGTTTCTTGTTTCAATTTTTTTTTAAGTGAATTTAGCTTATCCAGCAGGAGTATCTTTTATCGAGGAGTCTTATTAATAAAAATGGCTGTAAGTCAATGTTCATCATACTTAAGCAGAAAATTTGTTCCCTTGTCTTAGTTGTATAGGCTTTATGTGTTAGTTGCTACTCATCCCATACGCGTCTTATTCCCCTTGTTTAGGCATGTGGACGAATCAAATATTCATTATGTTTCATTGCAGAAAATTCGCTCCCCTTGCTTATGCATGTGTTTTAGCACTGCATGCTAGAAATATTTTATTAAAATAAATGCAACTGATTATACTTTGTCTTTCAGAAAGTTGCTTCTTTGAAAAATCGTGTGGATTCTGCGCTAATTCCTGCTGCCAAGAAAGCAGATATTAGGAGCAAGATTGCCCTTCTTCAGGTATTGCAACTTAGCTAAGCAGAATATATTTTTTTTATCTATTTTTTGATGCCCTCTCTCTTTTTCTACATGCTTAATCTTGTTCTTGATCGGAATAAATTATCTTGCTTCTATAGAATCAAGTGAAGAAGGCACAAAAGAGGATTGCTGAAGAAAATCTACAAAAAGCTATCCAAGTTACAACTCTGATTGCAGATAATGCTACGTCAGAGGGAAAGGCATTCTGTATATGTAATGTTGACGTTGGCTTGGACGTAAATGCAGTTCGTGAAGCAGTCTCAAAAGTCATGAAGGACAAGGTAATCACCACTTTCTACTTTTGGTTTTTCTTTATGCTTCTATTGGTTGTATTCTGATATGAGGGCCTTTACCTATAGTATATGACTCTTGACTCCAAAACAAATATTTTTGTCATACAAAATTTATGTAGGAAACTTTGAGGTTTGACCAGAGACGTTTAGAAACTTTATTATCCTTTTAATTTTTTTTTCATTATTTTTTAACCATGTCGAGCTTATGAAATCGGAGCTAGATTGTCTAAAACAATGTTGGTGGCTGGACAACAGGGGATATCTGCTATGGTTTTCAGCACTGACGTAACCACAAATAAGGCTGTGGTATGTGCTGGAGTTCCTGAGAAAGGAGACAAAGGCAAGCTATTGGACGTGACAGCCTGGTTGGCGGCCGCTTTGGAGCCCTTAAAGGGGAGGTGTGGCAAGGGAAAAGGTGGTCTTGCTACTGGCCAGGTTAGTTGTCATTGAAAATCGCTTGAATAAGTGGCGTGGTCTGGATATCTTGGTGATATTGACCATTTTGCAACAATTTTTTTTTTGGTTATTTATCTTTTTATACCATGTATTTTAGGTTTCTTTAAACACCATACCTTTGGTTTTTTGATTATCAAATGTACACTTTTAGATTAGATTTAAGACAAAGTTTATACTTTTTCTCAGTCAACCTTCAATTTTAACCTAAACAATTGCTCATAATGATACTCACTTCAACAAATAAGAAAACGTAAAAAACTTAAAAAACTTTAAATTAAGGATTTTAACCCGAAAATGTCTAGAAAACCCTAAAAAATAGTTTTTTTTTTTTGTGTTTGTGTTTTTATCTTCTTATGTTTTGAAAGTTTGTCTTTTTTCTCTTCTACTCGAGAATGATTTGGTCATTTCAAATGTTGAGTTTAGGTATACATTTTTGTATTAAATTTAATTTGAAAGTATGCATTCAATGAGATTTAAAACCAAAAGTATAGTTTTTGAATAAATCTAAAAAGAGGGTATAAAAAGGTAAATTTTACAATTTTCTTTTTCCCTTGGTTTGGCTGTGAAGCTGTCCCTTATCAGATGCACATCTTTCTTTGTGTGTTATACGTGCTATTACGTGTTTCAACATTATAGATTTCTTGTATTGGCTTACAAAAATTCAGGGGACAGATGCATCACATATAGAAGAGGCCATGTCTCTTGCATCGTCATTTGCATCATTGAAATTGAGTTGATAGAGAATCTTACGAAGCTTTTTTTGGAGCACGCATCGGGGTGGTTCGTGTCTCCGTCAATAGAAGTTGGTTATACTTGAAAAGGAGAAGGGATACCAGATCAGACCAGTAACTTATTTTAGAGGCTTTCATTTGGAGACATTCATTTAGAATGGCACCCCAAGAATTACTCCAATGAAAAAAGGTGTTTTCATTTATGGTGAATGTATTCAGTTGAAACATTTTTTTTTTCCTGTCCTGTTGCCTGAGATTTATTGAACATGACCTCACTTATGACTTACCTGATGATATATCGAGATGAGATGTGTTAAAAAATATTGTCCATTTGTCCTTTGTGTTGGTAAATCTTTGGTTCACCTAATTTACAAGACGTGCTGGAGTAAGTTGATTGCCTTGAAGCAAAATTGTTCAAAATAAAAATAAATAAACGAAAAATTATACATATAATTTCTCCACTATAACAATTTGGGTTAATTTGAGAAGTGGTATTTGAAGATTACCCTTAGTCCTTATGTTTAAAAAGTCTCATTTTAGTCTCTAGTCTTTTATTTTGTTTCAATTTGGGTCCATTCATTAGTTAGTTAATATGAAAAACTTTTAAAATGTTATTTTTAGTTCCTAATCTATAACTTTAATTACTTTTGTGTCTTTCTGTTATAGTCAAAGAGTTATTAGGGATTAAAGTTTGGAAAATTTAGAGTGAAATACTAAATATAATGATTTTGATTCATGTAACTAAAAAAAAAACAATTTTATCAAATTCTTAGTGGGATGAATTTTATAGGGTGTTTGGCATGATGGCTAGAAACATTGGTTAGAACTATAAACACTGTAGTAGGTAAGAGTTTTATATTGTAGAATTTTTTTTTTATTGTAATATGTGAGAATTTTATATTATTCTAATTAAAAAGTTGGTTAGAACTAACTTTATCAAATAAGCACTTAATTTAAAAAATGAGAATTTTTAATACTGTTATATAAGCATTGAACTTTACCTTTTAAAAAAAATTAAAGCTCATCTAAAAAATAATATAATAAATTGTATTTTATTTTAGTTACATAAATAAAAAGCATTGTATTTAGTTTTGATCCTTAATAATACATTACTAACGGAGGGATCAAAAGTGAAGCAAAGAAATAGATTAGGGACAAAAAGTGAAACAAAGTAATAAATTAAGGATTAAAGTGAAACACCTGATCAATATTTTGTTAAATATTTAACACCTTATTGATGAAGGGACCAAAATTGAACTAAAAATAAAAATTAAGGATCAAAATAAAACATTTTGGATGCTAGGGGTTAAAATAAAACTAGGGTGAAACTTAAGCGACCATTCGTGAAATTAACACCAGCAATTTCATCCGCTCACGAAAATACCAATAATATAGGATACTAGTTATGCCTGATCTTGATTAATGTGGGATGAGTTTTATTCTTGGATTGGATTATGTGACGACAGTTGCACGTTTTAGTTGGCCACGACTCCTCTTTAACCACAGATTTTGTCTCCGCCACGAGTTTTTACAAGATTGAGGACAATACAAAAGTATGATGGAGAAAATGGGTCAGCATTCTGCGTACATTACGTATATAATATTAGGCTGCAGTAGGCTTTGTTCACAATAATATTCAAATTATCAATCATCTGTGGGCTTAATTTGAAATAGGGTAAATTAGACTGAGGGGTGATCTAATTACAAGGCATTGAATTTAAAATTATTCACAAACTAATATGATTACAAAACTATCTACTAGACTATATGTAAAAACCATGATAGCCTTGAATTGTAATATAAAATAATCTGCCTTTATAATTTCCTTATTGAAACGTAATAAATGAAATAAATTCGGATGTTTCATAATAAATATATAATTATACTGGTTAGACAAAATAGGGGAACAAAGAGAGACGATATGTTTATTTGATTAGTGTGTTTTTTTATGTAGGCTATTAAAGTTCACTATTATTTAAAAAAAAACACTTGTTTCGTGAAGATTAAAAAAGAGAACATATAAATGTCAATTAGTGCTAAAAAACAATTAGCAATTTTATTTAGAAATGCTTCATTATTAAAAAAGGAAATAAAAAACCTTCATTATTGAAAAAAAAAAAAAAAGGGGGGGGGGGGGCGCGCGGCACGCAAACTAACATTTTAAAACACAATTGAGTGTAAATTTAAGAGCCCATAACTTGGCCTAACCACCGGATCCATTGCAGCCAAAAACCTCCCCTTCACGAAATCGTTGATCAAGTGTCATTTCTCCTATAAGTTTAGATTGTTCATTATCATAATTCATACATCATTATGGTGATGGCCAAGACAATTTTCTAAGACAATTTTCTACACATGACATCTTAAACATGGTTGGGCATGATTATTTTTCAATTTTTTTTTCCTTTTTGGAGTTGGAAAACTAAATAGTTACGTGCAACTTTTAAATATAAGAAACTGATATAAGAAAAGAATATCTATTAGGGAGAAATCATGAAGCCTATAAAAAATAATCTTGTATATATTATTGTCGTAATTTATATATTATTTTTGTAATGACCATGATAGCTTTCTACACTTGAATTTATTTGGGTATAATTATTTGCCAATTTTTTTTCTCGTTTTTGGAGTTAGAAAACTAAATAATTTTGTCCAACTTATGAGTGCAAGATATTTATATAAGAAAAGAACATCTATTATGGAGAAATTGTGAAGACTATAAAAAATAATCTTACATATATCATTATGGTAATGACCATAGCAACTTTCTGCATATGACATCTTTAACTTATTTGGGCATAATTATTTTTCAAAATTTTTTCCTTTTTCTAGTTAGAAAGCTGAATAGTTGTGTGTAACTTCTGCATATGATAAACTCATGTAAAAAAAAGAACATCTATTATGAAGAAAAATTGTGAAGACTATAAAAAATAGTCTGATTTATATCATTATTGTAATTTATATATAATTATGGTAATAGCTTTGAGAGCTTTCTATACGTCATATCTTGAACTTGTTTGGACATAGTAATTTTTCAAGTTTTTTTTTTCTTTTTCTTTTTGGAGATAGAAAATACTTACTAACGTTATTCCTTGTATTAATCAAATGAAGCAAAAAAAAAAAAAACAGTATTTTAATAGTAAAGAATAAAAAATCTGGATCATAAAACCGTACACACGTCAAGTCAACGTGTAATTGAAATTGATCAAATGAAGCAAAAAGAAAAAAAAAAAAAAAACCCATATTATGATTACAAAATTCTAATATAAAAATTGGATGAACATTGTTGAAGTCCTCGTTTATATTTGGGGTATAAAATTTGGATGATAGCTGTTCAAGTCAGCGAATCATTCATATACTACCAATATGGTAATGGAAATAAAATGCAAAAACATTGTTTAACCTTTCAAAATTAAACACTAGGGTATAATGGGCATTTCAAATCATCAAAATTTTAAAAATAGATAATTTGTAATATTGTTTATAAATAGACATATTTAGATTCAATAAGCTCAAAACAAGCATTTTATGTAAATACTTCTTACACTGACACCTTTTATGCTTTAACCAAATTAGAGAGACGCTTGTCGTTTCCTATCCTTGTGCACCCCACCCACCCCCCCCAAAAAAAAAGGGAAAGAGGGGCAAAGTTATTATTATGGTTGTTGTTGCAGCTGCAGCAAGCCCAACCTATATCTCGCAGCATGGCCTAAGATACGGTGCACGAAACCAAGCCATGAGAGGGAGTTTTCTAAGTGGGCCGTAGTTTGGAAGGCCAACAAACGTGAATAGGCTCATTTTATTTTTGTTCAATTAAAATTTTAACTCACTTACAAAGTTTCAAGTCTAATTGGAATTAAAATAAAACGGGTATAAAGGAAATTAGAGTAACATAGAGCCACAAAAACCTTCTTAGAAGCCTAAGCCCAACACTAGAAAAGGCCATTTTTTGGGTCATTTGACATGTCAACCTTTCTGGCCCAGCTGTAACGCCAGGTCACCTGCCACGCCAATCTTAATAGCTCACCCATAAGAACCTAGTTGTAGGGTCATGTGACTCTTATTGTAGGAGAAAATTTTCCCCTTAATCAGGGGCAGGTCAAAGGGACCCAACCTGGAAGTCTGAGCCTTGCCCGAAATGACAATGCAAAGCTTCCGCCACTTGGACACCCCCATGGCAAGTCACTCAAAATAGAACTCTTAGGTCGGCTGATCATTAATGCTCCTGACACGCTTAGTCCTATGCTGAAGACCAAATTCAAATCTAGGGGAAAATCTCCCGTGGTGGGAAGTTACCACATATGGCTGCTCCCCTAAAACCAGACCTGGAATTAGTCCTAACCAATTACCTAAAGTAGAAGGATCCCAACCAAACTAGATCTCCATTTCCTTCTCTATAAATCCCCTTTCTAGCACCCTTAAAAGAGAATTAATAAACCCATTCTATTCAAACCGAGAACTAACCCCCAAGAACCACCAAAACCACCATCTTTTCCATCATCATCTTCACCCAAGAACGTCCATAACCACCATAGCCACATTTCCTCCTAAGCTAAAATCACCACGCCACCACCACGAACCATTGTCAAACCACCTAAAAACACCCATAAGTTTCACCCCCAACCTCGAAACGGGGCGATTGGACAAGTAGTCCCCCCAAAAAATTTTTTGGGCAAAAGTCCTCTTTTTTTTTTTTTTGATTTTTGGGTATAAAAAAACTAGCTTTTTGGCCATCAAAACAGTTCCAGTTTTTTTTTTTGTTTTCACCATGGTTGGATTCCTCTTTTCGATACAGTACTTTTTCTCTTTTCTTTGAAAAAACTGGGACAGTTTTGGTGCTCAGAAAAAAACCTTTTTTTAATGTAAAAAAAAGAGGTCATTCACCAAATTTCAAATTTTCTTAACTCCTTTTTTCAAATTTTCCCCTCGAAACTATGTAGGAAGGACACTACTCTGACCCAAGTTTGTCACCTCCACTCGTTGGAAAACTTCAAGTTCCATGTTTTTTGGCAATTCCAAGAACACCCGAGACACTTTCCCAGCCTCACTTGAACTCGAAAACATTGCCAAAATCTCCCTAAAACCATCCCTTTTCACGATCCAAATAACTCTTATGCGCGAAGAAGATTGAGACCACCATCAACAAACTGCCACCTTTTCTCTCCAAAACCTCTCTATAAGTCTTAAACTACCCTACCTGTTGTAGTCACCCTCCTGTGGGGTTGTTCTGCTCGTAGGGCTAACATTACAATAAACTGTGGATTCCACGACGATCTATAACCGTCGTGAAAAAATTTCATGACGGTTAAAAAATCGTCATAAAAACTTCAGTCGTGGTACAACATGGAGTTTTCACGATCATTTTTTTACCGTCATGTAATAGAAAAAATGGCGCGAGAAGGGGTTGTCGGTAATAATTTTTGATGATGGCTTTTTGAAAAACTGTCATGGAACGCTTAGTATTCCACGATGGTTTCTTAAAAACTGTCATGGAATGCTAATTTTTCATGACGGTTTTTCAAAAAACCGTCATCGAAAATTGGTATTTCCCCAAAAAAAATCTCCAAAAATTTTTGATTTCCCACCAGATTGCCAGTCTCGTGTGTTATCCATTACAACAAGGCCCTAATTGTATACAAAAATTGGTGTATATTGAAATTACAAGGTATTTATAAGATCATTTACATTTGAGCTATTTTGAGCAATTGTTTATCTACTATCTCCATCTATCTATCTAAAGAGCACATACCTATTTACAAATTGTA
>CAMOHE010047970.1:2085-29305 GCA_946598075.1 Artocarpus hirsutus
TCTATGATTTTGGATTTTGAGTATGTTTATAAATTAAGAATAATTTTTATAAATTTTGTGAATGTGTTTTTATTATTTTATAAATTTTTCTTCCGCATTTGAAGCTTTAAAACTTGTTATCAAATTTTTTTTTTAAAGTTCGGCCTGCCGACCATATTGGTCGGACTGCCGAAGATTTCTAATCGGCCTGCCGGTTGCCAAGCATCGGCCTGCCGATCGTGTATTTTTTTGAAAACCCCATTCTGCAAGGCCTCGGACGGCCTGCCGGTTCAGTTTGGCCTGCCGGCCGAGCCGTGCTCAAAGAATTTTATTTTGTTTTCAAAGGTCAATTTAATTTTAAATGATATTAGCAAACTATTTACAGAATGTTTATGGAAAAGCAAATTGTTATAATTAAGAAAAATTATAATTTCTTATAAATTGTATTTTTGTAAAAAAAAAAAAAATGTATGTAATGATACTGGGAATGCTTTTCCAAACTATGATTTCAAATGCACGTTATTAATTACAATAGTTTGCTTCAGTTAATGTTATAAAGAATGAATGTAACGACATCTGTGACGTCTAAAAAGGGGACGTTACAAATTGAATACATGCAAAGGCTACAAACTAACCATAACGTAACAAAACAGCAATACACAAAATATTTGTTTAGTAGTTTCCGTTACAAAATTAATTTTTTTCCTCAAACACTGCTTTTTGAACATGGTAATTCGTGTGCTACGCAAATTATTGGAGTGGAAATGTGGAATATAATATGTCCACGTTTCATTTAAAGAGCCTCGCTTCAGAGTTTTCTTTCATGATTAAACAAGAAGCAAAATTACCACCTGATATTCTAAAGTGTTTCACTGTGATAAAATTGACTACCTAAGTTATCTATTATAAGAAAGATAAGTTGCAGAAAAAGAAAAGATAGAAAAAATCATAGTCAATTTTTCAGATATACGACAATAATATCAGTACCCAAAGAAGTAGAGAAAAAAGGAAAATACCACTCGCACAAGAAACTAAGCCTAATAATAGTTCCATTCAAGATCATATTGCGCAGAGCTAAGATCATTACACATTAATGCTTCAGACATAAGTGCTTCAGACATAAGTGCAGACTCCATAAACGCATGATCAAAACTGTAGCTTTCAAAGGTCAGGTCGTTTTGATTCTCCCAAGTCTTCTCACCATTCTCTTGTGGCTGTTGCCGTTGATGATCATTATTAAATTGTCCCTGAAGTGATTTCTGATTTTCTGCTTCCGATATTGTTTTTGGCGCTTCAAACGGATGAAAACTTGAGTCCCAAGTGCCAAGCTCATCGAGTAAATTATCAGACTTGAGTCGAGGTTGATGAATGTCCACAGAAGAGGAAGAAGAAGATGAAACATTTGGTGTGGAGTGCACCATTGATGATGATCCGTAATAATATTGCCTGTCTTGTGATGAGTTATTAATTTGGTCTCTTACAGTCCAAGTAGCTGAATTTCTAGGATTTGCAATTCCAACAATTGGGCCTTTATATTGATCAACGGTTGATATTTCTATAGGTTGTAAATCATTATAAGGAGGGCTAATAAGAAATGGTGAAATATATTTTCTTTTCTCATGTACTGTTGAATTCATTGGGAAAGCTGAAATGGGTTGTTTCTGATTCTCATGTGAAACGACAAATGAAGTAGTACTAGTACTACTCTTTTTATCAGAAAGTTGTGTCTGATGTGACGACGAGGAGATCAGATTGTGGGTTTGAGGGTCCAGACCTCGTGATATTAGCTTTTTCTTAATGCATGAGTTCCAGAAATTCTTCACCTCATTGTCTGTCCTTCCAGGGAGATGCTTAGCAATCTGAGCCCATCTATTATACAATCAAGCAAAAGTGATATGCATGAAATATTAATCGCTAAATATGCCAATGTAGTTGAGATGTGCTAGATTTCGTTGTTCTTTTTTGTAACTTATTCAAAACAAGATTTATATTATGACATGTATAATTCTACGTACATAAGGTACCAAAAAAAATAGCAATTAAAATACGCATCTTAAGTTTTCATCATGCATCTGTGTGCGCTTATATATATACGTTTTGATTCTTTTAGTTTCATATGCCTGCGTATGCGATTTGTTTTATTTTTGCTCTTGCTGTGCTATTCAATTTTGGCCTCTTGATTTTATTTTGTTTTATTTATTTATTTTTTGTTTAGTTCCTTCTTCTTACTTGTTTTGTGACTTTCAGTTTTTATTTTCTTTCTATTTTAATTAATTATATCGAGAATCTTAATTTGAGATGAGTGTTTCAAAGTATCAACCTAAATGGGATGTCCTAATTCATTTTAATGCTACTTGCTCTTCTTCCTCATTTACTAGTTTTTACCAAATTCTGCACAATATTTTCATACTACATATGGTATGTCGCATTCAAGTACACATACTAGCTACATGTTTTAATTATTTGGATAATTTTACCTGTTTCCTAAAATTCTGTGAACATCAATGATAATCTGTTCTTCTTCTTGTGTGAAGGAACCCTTCTTAAGGTCTGGTCTCAAGTAGTTTATCCATCTTAATCTGCAGCTTTTACCACATCGCTGCAATCCTAACATGACGAGCAATTATCCAATTACTCTATTATAAACCAATTCAGTCGGAGAATGACTTATAAATGCGCGCACATATATATATATATATATAGAGAGAGAGAGAGAGAGGTGGAGTATTATATTGGATAAGTACCAGCAAGTTTAGGGACAGAGCTCCAATTGCCATGGCCATAAGTAGTGATATGTGTGATGAGCTTCTCATCCTCTTCAGGAGACCAAAGCCCTCTCTTCACCCTTTGTTTGCTGCAGCAACGATGACCCATCTTCTTATCCTCTATATCATGGAAGGTTTATTCACTCCAACCCCACACGTTTCAATAATTCTAAACAACCATTCTATATATATATATATTTATAGACTATGTGTGTGTAACAGTTCTGGTGCCACAATAAATTGATTAATGAAAGAGTCACCTACTGCAACGAAATAGACAGTTACAGATTGTGTCAAAACAGATTCTAAGATGACAGAAACAATTAAATAAAACACGAAATATTCCGCTTGCCATGGCTACCAAGTCATCTATTATTATTATTATTATTATTATTATTATTTAAATGAATATATATAACGAGCGATTGACATTTGAGAAAGCTAGAACATTATAATTAAATAATGCCCAACTCACACCAGTCACCTCACTCAAATTTATTAAATTAAAAAAAGAAAGGAATTAAAAAGTTCAAGAGGAAAACGAAAAGTACAATTTCAAAGGGCAACCAATTCCAAAACCAAATTAAAGTCACAAACGGATGACTAACCACTACTACCAAATTAAATTGACACCACAAGACTAAGCCGAAAATGTTATGCGTAGAAGGCCAAGAAAACCGGGAAATATGAACTGGTTTGAGATGTATAGAAAACTTTTTTTAAATGTTTTATTTGCCTTCACTATTAAGTTTGTTAACGGGTTATAAAAGCAAATTACCTTAAAATACAAAAAAACCTTAAATACAAGATCTACCAATAATATTGTCTTCTAGAACAAGATGAAAAACCTCTAATTTTTTGAGATCTAATTTAATAACATGGAGAGGTGTCATTTCATGAACTGTTGCAACCATATTAACTCATGCAACCTTTCACACATAAAGGTATCTTTCATGTAAAGGTTTTTTTTCATGTAGCATCACACTTGTTACAATGTCTGTGTCCATTGGTAACATACATATGCAAGTTTGAATGAAAACATATAACTAATAAGCACACCGGTTCAAAATAAGTCAAAGAACACAATCTTTCATATTAGCACCCCTTGGATAGACACCACAACACCAAAATGGTGTTGTAATTCCAGTGGGTGCCGCGGTGCCAGAGTTGCCTCGGCCTAGCAGTTTGATCTAAAAATGTCATTTGCTCATTCTAGTATCATAACCTCAATTTCTAGCTCAACGGTGCTACACATTGATTGCAAATACACCAAAATGCATATTTTCATATTCTTGTATGTGTCTTTGATCTTATAAAACTTAAGAGACATTATAATCTTTTTTATAATCTCCTAATGCAATATTTCTCCAATTAAACGATAAACTCATACATACGAGAAAGTGTCTGTCGAATTTATCCTTCAATTTGTAAATGTACTTCAAAGTATTCACAATACAATAGTATGCTATGTATTAAACTTTGTCTCTTAAGCAAATACCAAAAATATGCATTTATCGGTATTACTATGCTTAAAACCATGAGACAACATAATGGGAGAGAGTAGTTGGAAAGCAAGTTGGAACATAAATACTGTGACATGTGAGAACTTTACACTATAGTAAACTTTTGTTTTTTACTGTAGCATGTGAGAGACTTACATTGTAGTAGTTGGAACTTTTTAGTTTTAATGGATTTCCCAAACAAAGCTGGAATCAAATTTCTCATACCACTACTTTTAAGCTAGCTTAAAATTATAAAATGACTTTTGATTAACTTAAAAAACTTTTTCTCATATCTAGGTAGCACAAACGCCTCGTGTTGTTCCATATAAATTTCCTTATCAAGATCACCATTTAGAAAAGCTATCTATACATTTATTTGGTGCATATGTAAATTATAAATCAAAATAATTATAAATAGTACTATAATAGATGTTAGTCAGGCTATTGGAGTATAAGTATCAAAGTAGTCTATACCACACTTTTGTTTAAAGCCCTTGGCTACCAATCTAGCCTTAAGAGTTTGTATAGACCTATTGGTGTCATACTTCCTTCTAAATACCCACTTGTTCCTTATCGGTTGTGATCCCAGGGAGATCAATCACGATTAAAGTTTGATTAGATATTATTGAACAATTTCATCATTTACAACCTTTCTCCAACAAGAGGTATCTTTAGATGACATGACTTAACGAAATGTCTTTGGATGTTCCTCAATATTTAACAACAATGTTATGTTGTTTGGTACACTATTTATGTCTCCTTCAACAAAAAAGGGTAAAGCTTGAGATAAAATATAATCTAGTGCTAAATACTTTTCTTTCCTTTCATGGCTTGATATAAAATAAAATCTAGTGCCAAACACTTCTCTTTCCTTTCATGTTTACTTCTCCTCATTTCAAAAGATGTCATAAAATTTTTCATTTTATAATTAGTAGAGATACCAGGAGCTGAGTCATATGGTTGATCTACTCTAGATTCCAAATTCAATAATGGTAAAATCAATACAATTTGTTTTCAATAAATTCAGCATTTCTTGATTGCACAATTAGATTATAATCTAAATTCAACAATATGTATTGCCTGGAATTTTTAACAAACCCTACGAAAAACACATTTAATTCCTCTTGTACCTAACTTTGAAGATTTAGAGTCCTGCACTCTATAAGAGGCTTAACAGCCCCATACCCTTAAATATATTAACTTTAATTTTTTTCTTTTCATATTTCATATGGAGAAACATACGTTTTGATAGAAGCTAAGCAATTCTATTATAATATGACATGTAGTAAGTAATGCTTCCCTTAAAATTTAGATTCTTTTCATCTTTGTAATTAATCAAACCATAATTTGACATGTGCTTAAAAGAACTAAAGTTTAAGTGTGCTCAACGAGCATGCCAAACATCAAATGAGTCAGCAATGCATGTGAATAGAATTCATGACTCTATTATTTGTTGATACTAAGTTTATACATATCATCACATGAATAACTATTTCCCACAATAGCCTCATTCTATGATACAATATAATTATTGCCCTCAAGTATAATCTCAAGCTAGTTTTACACATAAGACTAGTAGATACAAGATTCTTCCTACAATGGAGAACATGGAAGACATAGTTTAAGGTCATTTTTCCTAGAAGTAAAGTAAATCTTCACCACTCTTTTCTTGATAACCACCTCTACATCATGATTCCTCAGGAGTGTTAGCATCGGAGTCAAGCCACCAATCAGAGGACTTTGTAGCAGCCATGTTGGTTTCAGTAATTATACAATTTACATCTCCAAGACCATTGCACAAATCACTTTGGATTTCTCTTCGATGATATTGACCTTGTTGGAGTTAATTTTTTTTATGATGGCCTTTCTTTTGGTAACAGAAACAACTTCTAAAAAATTTTTTCTGATCATTATTGGACTTCTTATACTTCTTGTCACTATTGACTTTGAAGTTCTTCTAAAATTTGCTAGCCTTGGCAACAGTATCCTTAGAGTAGTCCAATATCTTGCCGTTGGAATCACAAGACGTAGTCTCCTCTTCGATCCTAAAGTATTTTTGAAATTCTTACAAAGTTATGCCATTCCTCCTATGAAGGAGTTTCCTTCTATAACTGTTCCAACTTTAGGGAAATTTAGTAATAATAGCCTTGACATGGAACGATTTAGATCTTCCTTCTAATTCAATAAGCTTAGTAACAATGACTTACAAATCATATATTTGAACAAAAACATACTTCAAATCTACCATAGAAAAATTCCAAAAATTTCAGAATTTGAAATTTGTCCTTATCTTCCTTTTCGGTCTTGTACTTATACTCAAATGCATTCCAAAACTCTGTTGGTGATGCATCGAGCTGTAGAGATCATAGAGCCTATCCAAGAGTGTGTTGAGAATGTGACCCTAATGCACCTCATCATTTTCATGCATACTCTTCCTTGTCGCCTTCAATTCATTGGAATCATCATCCTTTGGCTCTGGAAGAAGCTTCAATTTTAGATAAAGAGTGTACGCGATTTTGAGGACAATGAGAAGAAAAATATTGCCTTTTTAGCGGGTGAAATTTGTTCCATCGAACCGATCAAGTTGGATGTTTAGATTGAGAAAAGAGGCCATTTTCTTCTCAATCTTTAGTGTCAAAAAAAAAAAACCTTTAAGACTGTTAGAGAATTTATGGATAGAACAAGAAATGGAGGCTAAGAAAATCTAGAAATATGAATAGGTTTGAGGCATATAGGAATACTTTCCTTAAAGGTTTATTTGCCCCTACTACTAAGTTTGCTAATAGGTTATAATGGCAAATTACTCGAAGATACTGTTGGAAAATGATGAGTAATGGAATTTTAAAATTTTTAAATCAAAGTCTTTTTGTAAAACACAATTTTGATGAGCTAAGTATATAAGTTAATGACAAATCTTACGTAACTCTTTTGTGTACTATAGGTGTAGAAAAACCTAGAAGAGAAAAATATTCCAGAAGAGCCTCAACTAATTGATCTTCTTTGTTATTCTCTATCTACAATTGGAGTGCAGGTGGTCACACATCGTACAACCTTCCTCCAATGACTCTTCTTCTAATCACTTGAGAAAACTAAGAGCTAAGATTCCAAATGTTGATCAATAGCTCTCTAAGAGTTTTAGAGTTTTTCTCACTATAGTACTCACTCAATACTTCCTAAATGATCTAAGAAACAATGAAAAATAGCTCCCCTTTTATAGTAGTCAAATTTAGGGTTAAACTTTATCAGATTAGGCTTTAGAATTTGAGTAAAAAGCCTGTAACATGATTATCGCATGTTCGACATGCCAATTTAGGAGATTGGCCCAGCCTGCCGAACTAGATTAATCGGCCTACCAAACTAACTGCACCAGCCTGCTGAATTGTCTACACCAGCCTTCCATACTCGACTACCAGCTTGTCGACCTAGCAATAATTTGGAGATCTCATAATATCTTATTTTTATAAGGGAATCTTAGATAAACACTTAGTTTTAATTCATATAACCTAATAGAGAAGTTATCTAATTAAAACAATCATATACAAAAAATCCCATATCAAATAAAATAGTATCCCAATAATTCAACATGTTTATTTTAAATTAATTTACAAAATTAATTCAACCAATAAACTAACATGAATTATTAGATCTACTTTGATAAAATTTCAACCAATCTAATAACCAACACAAGTCACCAATATATAGAAAAAACATGCTGCATCATTACAGGATTTATTATTAGCTAGCAAAGGGAACCCAATTGACATATATAGATAGAGCTCCTATAATTATAAAATAACATATCCCAAATATATATTTTATAATTATCAACTCTAACACTACTCCACCAAAAACTTAAAGTTGCACTCTCGAACTATATAAATTTACAAAGCTCAAATAAGCTCACTGTTCATGACATATAATAATATGCAACATCCCCATAGGATATTCATAACCGGTTTAAGGATAGATTTCATTTTATGTTCCCGATTATTTTTATCTTATGTACTATTATCTCACCATTGGAATACTTACTATTCATAAATAGTTTATCATTCAATTACACCTATATATTCAAATGGTTGAGTGCTCCAGTTTTCTAATTATAGGATAATGCCTATAAGAGAATATTATTAACTCTACAAAAGGGCAATAGATTCCATGTCTATGAACAACGGGGCTATGTCAATCAAGAGTCATTCTTCTAACGTATCGGTATGCATACCATCATCAAATTAGGATGTCACCCTTTGGTACATCAAAAGACACAAGTCAAGAATATAGGCCCATTATTCATTTCAAAATTAAGACATCACACATATGATTGTCTAAAAGTGAATTGATTAAACAAATGAAATTATTAATCAAATCAATTCAACTTTTATCCTGATCTAATATATCGTTACCTATGAAAATATACCAATGTTTCTATTCATAGAGTCCCACTCAATGACCAAGACAAGTCATCTCCCTTTAGGATGTAGACAATATAACATTCTTAATATGAATAAAGAGCCTAACTTTATTCCTCGATTGCGGATTTTATCATTTAGACTATCACCTTTAAGATTCATGTCATCTGCATAATCTGTCAATCATATGCATGATCTTAAAGGTTTAGCTGGCAGTCTCAGACTTTTGTTTGCCTATTCTACATTCAATAGAAATGAACATAAAGAGGACAACATTTGGTATATGAATAATAAATAAACTCTTTAGTGATTAAATGTCTTCAAAAACTTATTATATCATTTAGTTCTTAAGGCACCATGTCTAATAGATACAACAAACCCTTGAACAAAATATCTATCAATAATATTGTATTCCAGAACAAGATGAGAAACCTATAATTTTTTGAAGATTTAATAACATGTAGGGCTGTCATTTCATGACCTGTTGCAACCATGTTAACTCATGTAACCTTTTATACATAAAGGTACCTATATCATGTAAAGGTATTTTTTGTGTAATATCACAACTATTACAACGGATTTGTCTGGTGGTAGTTGACATTTAGTTTATATGAAAGCATACAACCAATATACACATCAATTCAAAATAAGTCAAAGGACACAATCTTCCATATCAGCACTCCTGGGAAAGACATTGCCATGTCAACTTTTTAGTGCCGCGGCACTACCTCTTGGATGTCACGGCTTACCCAGCATCAAAGGGCTTGGCTCTGGGCTCTTTGCTTAAAAAAATGCTCTTTGCTCATTCTGGCACTACAACCTCAATTTCTTATACCGCAACACTACACGCTGAGTCCAAACACCTCAAAAAATTTGTATTTATATATTTTCTTGTATATATTTGATCTTATAATACTTGAGAAACATATTACAACCTTTTACCTGTACCTTTGAAAGTCAGTTCCCAATGCCACGTCCATTATTGTATTTGAGTAGAGTAATTATTTATGACATAGCTCAAGAATATATAATGCATTAATTATTCAGATGATAGATATAAAAAGAGCAACAACACATTCTGATTGCGTGGACACCTACTCTAACTATATAAATCCTATCGCCTAAAATTCCAAATTTATTTGTGACATGTAATACATGAATATGACTGAAGTTCTGTTAATATATATGTGCCTGTGACTAAAGTTTATTAAACATTGATTAATTATAAGTTACTTTACATATTTCACATTAATAATTAATGTGGTTATTCAATAAGTCTGCATCTTAACTATACGTGTTAACAAAACTAAAATGATTTGAGACTATAAATAGAATATAATTAAAATATACATTAGCAAAACTTCTTATCTATTAATTTGTAATCCTCCTGTTTTGACGAAGTCAGAGAAAGATTCTAGCTTTTGTGCAGAACTTTAAACCATGACAAAGAGCATAACATATAAATAGCTAAATCATCTCGGTAACTTGTACGCTCTAATAATATTTAGAAGGGTACACCGATTATGAATAAAATCTAATAATTTCTTTTTCTTTTTTTTTTTGTTCGTTTTGTTTTGTTTTGGGGCTTTTCTTCCTCTTCTTCTTCTTCTTCTTATTATTATTATTAGGATAAATACCCAAAACACTCTATGTGTTTTGCTAAAATATCACTATTGCCTCTCTCATTATAAAAATGTCTGAAACATCCCCTTTATTTTCAAAACATACACAAAATACCTCTGAATGGATTCAAGTATTTAAAAAACCATTCCTAATCTTTATTCAATAAATTTTGAAACATTATTAAACCAAAATACTACATAAAATCAATCTTAAAAAGTTAAAAACTCTTAAGATAATCATAGTATTTACTTAATTGAGATATTTATTTGAACTTTTAGATTACATTTTCTTTAATTTTTAAGTCAAGTCAGTTTTAAAATAACAAGTTAGTGCATAATTTTGAGTAAGTATTCAAAGAAATAATCTGCAATACAACTTCAATATTCAAACAAGTTTTATTGATTTCTCAAGCGATAACATTATTTTTTCTGTATGCTGCATGAAGAAGCAATTTCTTTTCATTCGGTCGTACATATTTTTTTCTAACTTGTAGGAAACCCTAATTAGAGATCAAAATACAAGTATATAACCTAATATATAGTAAAAAGGAAATAAACTTAATGAGGCTTCTTCCATGATTATGACTTAGCATTCAAAATATAGATTAAATATATTAGTTGAGGCCTGCAAGAGACTTCAAAAGCAGGAGAAGGTTTCAAAATGAGGGAACCTTCATTTTGACGTGGGCAAATTTCACTTTAGAAATTTACTCTAATAGTAATTTAACGTGGGGTGTACTCATTATCGACGAGGAATTGAGTGCTTCCTTGACTTTCTCTTTAGCCAATATTGCTCAGACCCAATCATAACACCTTTTTTACGAAAACTTTTTACAGTTCATTGATTTAATCCGATGAGAGATATCAGATGCCTATTAATCATCTGACTTGCTACTTAATTCCCCGGGTTGATCAGTATTATACTGCGTCTAGAAACGTAGTTTACTTTAAGAGTTTGGATCAGAGGTGGCTTGAAATTTAAAAAAATATATAAATTTATAGTTTGAACTATGTTTCCAAATCCCTCCTCACAGCTTTGTCAAATGCATGTAATCAAATGATTGATTGGCATTCTCGGAAATTTGGTACTATATATTAATTTCACACAGATTTGGCTAGAACAATACTTAAATATTTAAACAATGTTTTAACATACCTTCATTTGCTGGTTTTCATGGCTGCTTTTATCATATTGTTGGCAGAGAAATCCGTGTTTGTTTAGGAGTCCTTTCGAGATGGGTCTAAAGAGGCAGCGTCCATTGATAAATATCGATCTTCTGTGTTGAGTTATTTTTTTTTAAATTATAAAAGAATTTTTTGCTGATTGGTTTAGCGGGAAAATAAAAATAAATAGAAAAATTAGTAGACTTGTTGATTCACCCACAATATTAAGAAAACTGTTTCAAAGTTTGTTGATTCACACAGGATATTGGAAATTGGCATCAAAATTCAAAAGTCGCACAAAATATTGAAAATTGGAAACAGTGAGAAATATTCTAAATTGTATTAAATTTCAGTCAATTTTCAGTACAAAGGGCGTCCATATTTATATGGCTTAAAACAAACAGGAAACTAGGAAAAACTATCTAAAAATAATTAAAAATAAGAAACAATATGAAATTTCTAAAAAAAGAAAAAATTTAAACATGAATAAAAAACTAACACTATTTGACATAAGGAAAAGGGATATAGAAACAAAATTGGCAACTGAAATTTTATAATTTATTACCAACATAGCCCAAACACACTCATCATATGATATGGCGAAGCAACATGTATCATCCGCCGGCCCGTTTCCACTCAAAAAAATGCCATTTGTTCAATCCGAAATCATTACAAAAGCCTCCAAAAAATCGAAAATTTTCCTTATTTGGCTTCGAGGTGGTCCCAACGCGCCATGAAAGCAGATCCTCCCGCAGGATTGCATCACTGATCATTCACTTGGGAATATCGCTGAAAGAGTGGTTCGTCCTAACCAATTTGGAAAATACATGAGTTAATTGCTTGAATAAGGGGGCTAATACTAGTAATGTCGTTTTTCAAGTGGGTATTCAAAAAGATTTTGTGACATTGAACTGGAACTCTTCATCTTCTTCACTGCTTTGGCTTTTCGGATCAGTTCTTTTTTTTCAATATAGCCGGAGTTTGTGTTCTTTTTAATTGCTCCTTCGTCTTTCTGTTCTTTTTAATTGCTCCTTAGTCTTTCTTCAGATGCATTCTTCTTCTTCTTTCTTGAAACATTGCTTTAGCTTTTCACATCATTCGTTTCCTAGATATTTATTTATTGGCAAGAATTTCTGTTCTTTTTATTCTAATGGCTTCTGCGTGTTTCTTCAGATGCATTGTTGGGGTGTAACTCATAATGAAACAAAAAGAAATTCATATTGTAACTAGCCTTTTTGTATAAAAACATAATAAGAGTTCATTATAAATACTACTTAAAAGTCTCCTCCCTATCAAATTAAAATGGCAGCAATAATAATAAAAAAAGTCCACGGTATGAAATTACAATCCTTAAAGACAAAACACGTCTCCAAAATAGTTAAGTTATCAAAGAATTAAATTTAAACTCATATGACATTGTAATGAGCTTCGTGAGGATGACAAGATGCCATAGAAATTGCAAATAATGATAAATTATAATTATCACACTCACAAAAAGTCAAAGAATTTTAAGAGAAAAATATAGATTTTATAGATGCATTTAAAATCTTCGTTCAGAACGCATGTATTAAAAATGGCAGATGGATGGGCTCAAACAAACATCCAGGAAGCAAACATGCCCCCATGATGACATGGACCTGTCTTCACGGGAGGGTGGGAGCATGGTGACGAGTTTACGCGGTTTGGATGGCTTGATGAATAACCATACTTTTTAAGGGCCAGAGTGATTCTTTATCCTGTTTCTTTTTACGATTGCGGAAGATTATTTTAGCAGTTTTGTGCTATACCTACCCGACTTTTACACTGTTATTCTTTCTTTTCTGGTTAGGTAGCAGTTTTGTGCTATAGCTACCCCACTTGTACACTATTATTCTTTCTTTTCTGGTTAGGTTTTAGTTTTTCCTTTTCTTTTCTTTTCTTTTTTTTTAAATAACTTCATCATTTTCATACTATATATTCTTTGTAAAGGGACGTTGGTGAACTTGGACAAGCAAATCTGATGGGATTTTGAACATATGACCAATGTCGAGACAGTTAGCTTCCGCAACTGCTGCTCAAACAAAAGACTTGGTCAAGAATTTAGAGACAAAGTCATTCTCAAATATGGCTTGGGTTTCTGGTATGGCAAATAGAGGAAAAAGTTACAAAAACGGCTACTTTTCAATGTTTAGTGTTTATTACGTGAGCAAGTTCTTAAATTTAAATGACGATAAATAAATTAGTACAAAGGGGCAATAATATAACACAAGAAAATGGGGGCAGACTCAGAGGTATTTAAAAAAAAGGAATTGGGGACAAATTTGGAAATATGTTTTTTTGGAAGGAACAAAATGTTGCTTTACTCGCGATAATAACAAATATTTACACTGTTCTTGATCATTAAGGCAGTGCACACTGCACATGCATGCATAAACTAGGAAAATGCGTGTTAAGGTTGTACTTGTTAATATTCTGTTGTGGGCAAGAAATGAATAAGAGTAATCATCGATCAAGAGCATTAACTATGAACTAAAGAATACGCTGAACAGAAGAAGGCTTTTATGATTACGATAGAAAACCACGCGTCATTTTACCTCTTGTTCATCTACTAAACAATTCAAAGATATATCAACAGACAAAAGCTCCACTTTGGACAAAAAAAACGTGAAGACAACTTCCATGTTTCCCTTTACCTAACCATTTTCTTTTCTTCAGTACCTAAAATCTTTGAAATATCTCTCTAAGCAAATCAGCTTCAGTCAAACTTAATGTGTTTCCTTCTAATTGAAAATTTGTTCACCCTTATCCTCACTTAATTATTTATGAGAAGAAACTAGTTAAAATTGAAACTATTTTTTTAATAAGTAGTTGAAACTTAAAAGTTTCTGTTATTGGTCACTCTTCTTTTTTTTTTTAATTGATGCTGTGGGTCACTTTCGGATTAAAAAAAAAAAAAAAAAAACAAAGAAAGCCCCATCATCAACCCTTGGCATGAGATGGGCAAGAAGAGCAAGTGAAGGCCATCGAATCTTTAGTTTGGGCATACTGGTATTTTAGTGTGTTTCCAATTATGGAGGTTTAGGATTTCATATTTGGGGGTAAATTATCGCTTCTGATTTTAATTTGATTAGTAAATTGTAGCAGTTTTATGCATAAATTAGTCTTGAATTTTGCACGGAACCAATAATTTTTCAAAAGTAAATAGGTGTCCTGTTGGAATTAACATGCATGGGTATGTAATAAGTAACTAATTTCAATCATTTTAAAATAAACTGGGTTGTGTATTTAAAAAAGAAGCATGCAAATAGAACCACCTATGCTAAATACCAACCATTTAAAAATAGTATTCTTCGCTAATAGTCATGTGATTTAATTTGTTGTCGTTTAGATATATTCCAAAGAGAAAAAACATAATCTGTTATTTTTTAAACCAATCCAATTAGTTATACCACAAAAAAATAAAACTTAAAAATTTACGTATACTACAAATTTTGATGTCTTAAAAAAACAAAAACTCATTCATTTTCCTCATTTCACGATTCCTCTCTCTGTCATCTGAACAAAAAAGTCTCTCTAACCTGTATCCTATGAAAGCCTCGGATTTTATATGAAAATGAAGTTTTATTTTGGGTTATTTTTTGTAATTTTAAAAGATTGAATGTCAAAATGTTAAGATGTTGGGGTCTAGCTTGGAAATTTTAGTTAGTTTGAGGACTAAAATTAAAAGTCCAGAAGGTTACCTTGTCAAAAAAAAAATAAAAAATAAATCCAAAACAACCACCCATGATCCATTGACCTCAGGCCACTTCTATGCTTCGGCGAATCTGGACCGTCGCCACCCAAAATATCTGTGCCAAATTGCCACCGTTAGATGCACTGCTAGTCACCTGGAACAAAGCAATGACTGCCACACGTTTTTGGACTTTCGTGGACGATTCTAGCACAATTAGGTTTTCGCCAGCAAGTTGCACTGTTGGGTTCCTCTTGTTGAGAGAAACAAGACCCACCTCACTTTGAGCCTGATTTTTGTCGAAAAACACCAGGCCATTCAACCACTCTTCATTGGTTTTATGCCCATTTTACTAGTGAGCCCAGCATCATTTAGAGAAGTTTACTTTGGAAACATGCTCCTGTGTTGAGAGCTTCCTTCTAGTATCAACCTTTATCGTCAACCATTCATGGGACATTAGTGAACGCCGTTGACCTGGGTTGATCAATCAACGGATGACCCCGACAACCCAAGTTTGAAAGTTGCACTTCTAGCCTATTTGTGAAGTTCCAAATGCATTCACAACATCAAAATTTTTAGACAAATCTCTGCATACCAAGTTCGCGAGTCAAAGATTCAATCGAAGGCTTTGTTTTCATGAACTAGAGTTCTTTTCCCATCAAATACTAAAGACTAAATTGATAGAGATTCCATTACTCATCTTTTATAATGTTTTTATAAAATTTATTGATAATTATCTAAAGCTATTCAAGAGTTTTAGTTTCAGGAAATAAAATGGATGATTTGATAATTGTTGATACTTTCAAAAAGAGAACTAGCAAATGTGATATAGTTGATTTTTTGCTATTTTTTTATTTCTAAGCCCCAAATCATTTAATTAAGATGAGCTTTCATGTAGTATAAAATATGTTTTTGGAAGATAAGATAATTCCCTTCTTACAACCGGTGATGGTAATTGTAACACCTCGAAGTTAATTAAATGATATTAGGATGTAAAATGGTGAATTAGTGTGCCATACTAAGTGTTGTAAACTCAAATTTATCATTTTGTGAAAATTAAGAAACTTTGTGTTATTTTACTTGTTAATGATTTTAAATTATATTAAGTTGTTTTAATTGTTAATTGGAATTTTAACAAAGTAATTTGATTTAAAAATAGTGTACTGTTGCACACAGTCCTGTGCAACCACTTCTCTCTTTCCTTTTATTTATATCTCACTCTCCTTCTCTCTTTCTCTCATTTTCTCTCTCCTCTCTCTCGCTCGTCTCTCCCTCTCTCTATCTCGGTCACTCACTCTCTCTCTCAATCTCTCAAAATTTTTGAAACCAAATTTAATCTCAAGCTTCAGGTTAGTGGATTGGAGGCTCGGGAACACGATTAAGCAACCACAAACTCGATTTAAAGCTTTGATTCGAGGTTAGTTTTAAATTTTCTAAACTTTTTCAATTTTTTAAATTTTCTTGCATTTTGAAATCTAAGCTTTTCTAAGCTTAGAGAACCTTCAATCTATGTTAGATGAACTTAGATTAGCTAGAATGCAAACTTGGTTTCATCAAAAACGGATTTAAATCAAGATTTTTCATTTTTCTCTAATTTTTTTAATTTTCAGGTTTTTCCAAGAATCTTGTTTAAAACTTGTTTTAATCCATTAAAAAGTAAATTACTATGTTTTTCTATTGTTCATGATCATTATCCATGCCTGAGAATTGAGAAAACAGGCTAGATTTGAAGATTTGGGCTCGAGGAAGCTGAAACCCGAGCGTGAAAATTTCTGGAATTTCCCAGATTGGTAGGCCGAAGTTTGAGTTCGACAGGCCGGATTCATGTGTTCGGTAGGCCAGATTCATTCGACCGGCAGGCCGAACCTAAAAATGTTCGGCCGACCGGACTTGGTTTTCCAGCAAGCCAAACTGTGTAGTTCGGCCGGCCGAACCAGGGCGACCGGCAGGCCGACTGGGCATGGTGTAATTTTTGTGATTTTCACTCGTTTTTTCTATTTTGGACCCAGATTGAAATTTTAACTTTATAAAATAATTTTATAAACCTAAGTGGCACACTAAGACACCATGAAATGATTTAATAACCAAGGATATCTCGGATTAGATACTAATAGATCTAGTTTTTATTTAAGGTTGTGCGTGGATCCACAGAGCTAACGTATAGCGGACCGGGATTACGGTGTAGGACACCAGCACGAGTACTGAGGTAGGACTTCTACCACTTCTTTGGTAGCCAATTTTAAATGTTTTGGCCTCAAAGTGATTTTTAATAAAATATTTTTCAATGATTGGTTGAAAAAGGAATTTTTATAACTGTTCTCCTAAACAGTAGATTGAGATGTTTTCATAAAAAACCTCATAATAAATGTTAATGATTATATTTGGTAAATATAAATTTTAATTACAAAAAAATATACGGGCATGATGCCATATCAAAGATCGGGTCATGTAGTGAACGACCTTAAGGGCCGGTCCCAAAACCCAGTTGGGCCACTACGATGGTGAATTACATATGGTTTGCCCAGGAAAAGAAAAATGATATTTTTCTGGTCGACCTATTTAAATTGTTTTGGTAAGATAAAGCTTTTATTAAATTTTCATCTATTTATTTATTTGTTCTAGTTCGTTTTCTATATATATTTATTTGATTAATGAAATTTCCTTTTAAAGAATTAAATGTTTTAAATAAATAGTCCTACTGAGCCTTTCGCTCATGTTTTATTTTTTTTTAAATCTTACCCCATAGGTGGATATCAGCTTAAGATCGGGGAAAAGTCCGCTGACCGGACTTGCAATCAGTAGAAGATTTTGGTAGGTTGTATTATAGCAAAACAAGGCATGTAAATTCTTAACTCTCTTTTCTTTGGACTGTGATTGTATTGTAATATTGTCAATTACTATGTGTGTGTACAATATGTAGGCCAGTGGGACCCATACTCACTTCACCCCATATCAAATTGTTTTATTTGTTCTTTTTATCTGTTTGAATATTATACATGTTTGCTTTAAATGAACAATTTTAAAATTATCACATTTTTATTTATATATTTAATTCCAAAAACCTAATTTTTATCTAAATTCCTACTTAATTAACTTAATTAATTCACCACGTCACCTCCCGTACTCCGGGGCGTGACAGAATGGTATCAGAGCTCAAGGTTATGAACCTTGAGAATTGTGCACACATAAGTACGATAATGAAATACCACTGACAGTCCCAATTTTGTTTTTAGAAGTGAGAGAATGGCACCTAGACGATGTTCGACAGTTGATGCCGAGTTCAGAAATGATGAGGGCATGATGAGGGCCATGTTTGCTGCATTTTGGCAGATGGCAGCCAGGGCAAGGCCGGATGACTCTAAGGCTGTCGCCAGCATTTGCATTTTAAAGAGTTATGACATGTGTTTGTATCGACCTTCGATGGAAAGGGGGACCTATAGGTGGCAGAATATTAGCTAGATTTGATCGTGAAGCATCTGGATACTCTCGGTGTGCCAGCAGAGTATCGTGTTGAATTTGCGACATTTAAGTTCAAAGGTGGTGCTAATACTTGGTGGCAGCAAGCGAAACGCCTGGAGAACAATGGTGACATCAGTTGGGATAGGTTCGAGGAGCTGTTCTACGATCGGTATTTTTCACAAGGATATAGGGATCAAAAGGCAACAGAATTCTATAGGTTGCAGCAGGGCGATATGTCAGTTCAAGAATATGAAGCAAAGTTCAATGAATTGTCTAGGTTTGCTCCCTCAGTAGTGGCATCAGAGCGTGAGAAGTGTATCAAATTTCAGGAAGGACTCAAGGCCCCTATTCTATGACAGATAGTTGCTTTGCGACTCAAGAACTTCAGAGAGCTTGTGTCATCAGCGATATCAGTGGAGAATGATTACGTGCAGTATTGTGAGAATCGAGCCAAGACATCAGGAGGACCACAGAGGAGTGGTAGGAGGAGTGTCAACAGTCGACCAACTCTGAGGAAGGACAAGCAGGGTGGCGTGAACAGCGGCAACAGTAGTTCATCAGTAACGGGCACAGTAACCCCTACAGTTTCCATTGTCATTTTTGCCAGCAACTAGGACATATCAAGAGGAATTGCCCAATCAGGAGTGCTCGCTTAGGATTCCAAACCGGAGAAGGAGCTAGTTGTCAGCCTCAGCTTCAGACTCTACCTCACCCTCAGCTTCCATTCCATCAGTTCTCTCCTCAGCAGCTACCATATTCAGCACAAGGACACCAACCGTAGAACTTTCAGTGTAACGTCCCTCAGTACCGAGCGTCGAGTAGTACAGCAAGTGTACAGTTGCCATCATCACAGTAGTATCGACCAATGAACCCTAGGTCAAGCAATGTTAATAGAGGAAAAGAAAAAACTCCAGTACAGGTTCATGTGATGACATCAGGAAGTTCAGATGCCCAGACGAGTAACGTAGTTGTCAATGGTATGATTATGGTTTCTCAGTCTTTAGCACATGTGCTATTTGATACTGGTGCCACTCATTCTCTCATTTCAAGCTCATTTGTACATGCCTTGGGATTAGAGATAGAAGAGTTTGACGAACCCTTAGTCATAGCTTCACCCTTAGGACAGGTGTGTGTGAATAGTGTCTATAAAGCTTGTAAAATAAAGATCGGGGATGAGATTTTGAAAAGTGATTTGATTGTAATCCCAATGAAAACCTATGATGTAATCCTAGGGATGGACTGGTTGTCCAGATATAGTGTAGTGGTGGACTGCCAACTTAGGAAAGCAACCCTAGTGTCTGATAGGGGGACGGTAATCACCTATCAGGGTGGTGGTGATCGGTTAATGAGTGAGCGTCGTGTTAGGGCATGTCTCGGAGGGTGGAAGAACGTAGTTTGTTACGCTAACTTCATGGATTTGGAAGGAGAGCCTAGTGCTTCAAGAGGACGTGTAGTGATTCTAGTGGTAAATGAATTTGAGGATGTCTTCCCTGACAAGCTACTAGGATTACCACCGTATCAGGAAATCGAGTTTGGTATTGAATTATTTCCAAGAACAGCACCGATTTCTATAGCACCTTACCGGATGGTACTGGCAGAAATGAAGGAACTCAGGAAGTAGCTTTAGGAACTTGCTGATAAGGGATACATTCGGAATAACACATCACCGTGGGGAGTACCGGTTTTGTTTGCAAAGAAACATGATGGAACTCTCAGGTTGTGCATAGATTATCGACAATTGAATCGGGTCATAGTGAAGAATAAGTATCCTTTGCCTAAGATCAATGAGCTATTTGATCAGTTGGGAGGCTCGTGGTATTTCTCAAAGATAGAATTGAGGTCAGGATATCATCAACTTAGGATTAAGGAAGAGGACATTCCTAAGACAGCTTTCAGGACCCAGTATGGACATTTTGAATTTCTAGTGATGTCGTTTGGATTGACGAATGCTCCGGTAGCTTTCATGGATTTGATGAATAGGATATGCAGGCCCTACTTGGATTAGCTCATGATTGTGTTCATCGATGACATCCTGGTTTATTCTAAGACTTGGGAGGAGCATGAGCAGCATCTTAGGATCATGCTTCAGACTCTGCGAGAACACCAGTTGTATGCCAAGAACAGAGGTCAAATTTCTAGGTCATGTCATCTTCGAGCATGGTATCTCAGTGGATCCGTCAAAGATAGAAGCCATAGTGGATTGGGAACGACCGAGGAATGTGGCAAAGATCCACAACTTCTTGGGACTTGCAGGATACTACAGGAAATTTATGAAAGATTTTTCAAAGGTAGCAACACCGTTGACGAGGTTGATTAGGAAGAATGTCAGGTTTGAGTGGAACGAAGAATGTGAGCTTGCCTTTCAAGAATTAAAGAATCAGTTGACCTCAGCACCAGTGTTGATCATTCCCAGTAGTGACGAGCCGTAGGAGGTTTATATGGATGCTTTAGGACATGGAGTTGGGTGTGTGTTGATGCAATGTGGATGCGTGGTAGCATATGGATCGTGACAGTTACGACCTCACGAGCGGAATTACCCTACTCATGATTTGGAGCTCACAGCAGTGATTCATGCGTTGAAGATCTGGAGATGTTATTTGTTCGGGGCAACATTTTAGGTTTTCTCCGACCACAAGAGCTTAAAATATTTGTTTACTCAGAGGGATTTGAACTTGAGGCAGCGAAGATGGATAGAATACATGGAGGATTACGATTTCAAGTTGTAGTATCATCTTGGGAAAGCTAACATCATCGCAGATGCACTCAGTCGAAAAACTTCAAGGATACTTGCTTGTTTGGCTCTTGAAGATTGGAGAAGGAATACGACAATAAGTGAGTTTGGGCTACAGTATCAAGAAGACTACGATCATGTTTCGGTATATCACATGAAGATGACCCCAGCTCTTGTTCAGATGGTGAAGCAGAACCAGTGGCAAGACCAGCATCTTCAGGGAATCTAGACGCGAATTCAGAACGAAGAGCAGTTCAAAGAATGGAGAATACATGCAGATGGATCGTTGTACTTCAGGGAGCGTCTAGCGGTCCAGCTATTGCAGAAGTAACGAAGGCCGTAATGGACGAAGCTCACAAGTCTCAATTCACCAATCATCTAGGAAGCACGAAGATGTATCGTGACTTGAAGAGGCACTATTAGTGGAGAGGTATGAAGAAGGACATTTGAGAATACGTGGCCAAATGTACGATTTGTCTTCAGGTGAAAGCCGAGCATCAGTAGCCAGCAGGTCAGCTTCAGCCACTTCCTATGCTAGGGTGGAAATGGGAACACGTGACGATGGATTTTCTTATCGGATTGCCTAGGATGGAGCAGCGGCACGATGCAATTTGGGTCATGGTCGACAGGTTAACGAAGTCAACTCATTTCATCCCGTTTAGGTCGACATGTTCGAGGAGGATTCTTGGGGAATTGTATCTGTAGAACATAGTATGATTGCATGGAGTTCCTCTGTCCATCACCTCAGATAGAGATACCAGGTTTAATGCCAAGTATTGGAGGAGCTTCCAGGAGGCTATGGGCACATATTTGAACTTCAGCACGGCATTTCATCCTCAAACTGATGGGCAATCTGAGCGAGTTATTCAGATTCTCGAAGACATGTTACGTGCATGCACATTGGACTTCGACGGGAACTGAAAGAAACACTTGCATCTGGTGGAGTTCGCATATAACAACAGCTATCAATCGAGTATTGGTATGGCACCGTTTGAAGCATTGTATGGATAAGATTCATGATAGAGTGTTGGGCCGAACTGGAAGATAGAGTTATTCTTGGGCTGGATGAGATTCATGATAGCAACAAGAAGATTGTCATGATTCGGGATCGACTAAAAGCAGCTCAGAGTTGGTAGAAGAGTTACGTGGATAGAAGACGTCGACCTTTGGAATTCGAGGTTGGAGACTTTGTACTCTTGAAGGTATCTCCTCGCAAAGGCATTTCGTGATTTGGAGTAAAAGGAAAACTCGCGCCAAGATATGTTGGACCGTTCGTGATTACTCAATACGTGAGTGTGGTTGCTTATCGACTCAACCTTCCTTCAGAACTTTCGCATGTTCATGACGAGTTTTATGTTTCAATGCTTCGGAAGTGTCCACCTGAGCAGGATAAGATTGTTTTGTTCTAGGACGTGCAGATTCAGGAAGACACGACATATGAAGAACTGTCGATCCAGATTATCGATTGTAAAGTGATTAGTTTGCGTCGTCGTGAGATTCTGTTAGTTAAGGTCATGTGGTAGCATCACGGGGTTGATGA
Source organism: Artocarpus hirsutus (assembly GCA_946598075.1). Lineage (NCBI taxonomy): Eukaryota > Viridiplantae > Streptophyta > Magnoliopsida > Rosales > Moraceae > Artocarpus > Artocarpus hirsutus. The sequence goes on from CAMOHE010047970.1 coordinate 24,966, forward strand.
GGTCACCTGGGAATTAGAATCAAGTATGCGGGAGCTGTATCCGCATTTGTTTTGTTTTTGAATCAATTTGTAAATTTTGAGGACGAAATTTCTTTTAGGAGTGGAGAGTTGTAACACCCCAAAGTTAATTAAATGATATTAGGATGTAAAATGGTGAATTAGTGTGCCATACTAAGTGTTTTAAACTCAAATTTATCATTTTGTGAAAATTAAGAAACTTTGTGTTATTTTACTTTTTAATGATTTTAAATTATATTAAGTTGTTTTAATTGTTAATTGGAATTTTAACAAAGTAATTTGATTTAAAAACAGTGTACTGTTGCACACAGTCCTATGCAACCACTTCTCTCTTTCCTTTTATTTATATCTCACTCTCCTTCTCTCTTTCTCTCATTTTCTCTCTCCTCTCTCTCGCTCGTCTCTCCCTCTCTCTTTCTCGATCACTCACTCTCTCTCTCAATCTCTCAAAATTTTTGAAACAAAATTCAAGCTTTGATTCGAGGTTAGTTTTAAATTTTCTAAACTTTTTCAATTTTTCAAATTTTCTTGCATTTTGAAATCTAAGCTTTTCTAAGCTTAGAGAACCTTCAATCTAGGTTAGATGAACTTAGATTAGGTAGAATACAAACTTGGTTTCATAAAAAACGGATCTAAATCAAGATTTTTCATTTTTCTCCAATTTTTCTAATTTTTGGGTTTTTCCAAAAATCTTGTTTAAAACTTGTTTTAATCCATTAAAAAGTAAGTTACTATGTTTTTCTATTGTTCATGATCATTATCCATGCCTGAGAATTGAGAAAATAGGTTAGATTTGAAGATTTGGGCTTGGGGAAGCCGAGACCCGTGCGTGGAAATTTTTGGAATTTCCCAGATCGACAGGCCAAAGTTTGAGTTCGACGGGCCAGATTTATGTGTTCGGCATGTCAGATTCATCCAACCGGTAGGCCAAAAATGGAAATGTTCGGTCGACCAGACTTGGTTTTTCGACAAGCCGAACTGTGTAGTTCGGCCGGCTGAACCAGGGTGACCGGCAAGCCAACCGGGCATGGTGCAATTTTTGTGATTTTCACTCGTTTTCACTATTTTGAACCCATATTGAAATTTCAACTTTATAAAATAATTTTATAAACCTAAGTGGCACACTAGGACACCATGAAATGATTTAATAACCTAGGATATCTTGAATTAGATACGAATAGATCTAGTTTTTATTTAAGGTTGTGCGTGGATCCGCGGAGCTAACGTATAGCAGACCAGGATTACGGTGTGGGACACCGGCACGAGTACTGAGGTAGGACTTCTACCCCTTCTTTGGTAGCCAATTTTAAATGTTTTGGCCTCAAAGTGATTTTTAATAAAATATTTTTCAATGATTAGTTAAAAAGGATTTTCTGTAACTGTTTTCCTAAACACTAGATTGAGATGTTTTCATAATAAACCTCATAATAAATGTTAATGATTATATTTGGTAAATAGAAATTTTAATTACAAAAAGATATACGGGCATGATGCCATATCAGAGATCAGGTCATGTAATGAACGACCTTGGGGGCAGGTCTCGAAACCCAGCTGGGCCACTACGGTGGTGAATTACATATGGTTTGCCCAGGAAAAGGAAAATGGTATTTTTCTGGTCGACCTATTTAAATTGTTTTGGTAAGATAAAGCTTTTATTAAATTTTCATCTATTTATTTATTTGTTCTAGTTCGTTTTCTATATATATTTATTTGATTAATGAAATTTCCTTTTAAAGAATTAAATGTTTTAAATAAATAGTCCTACTGAGCCTTTCGCTCATGTTTTATTTGTTTTAAAATCTTACCCCATAGGTAGATATCAGCTTAGGATCGGAGAAGAGTCCGTTGACCGGACTTGCGATCAGTAGAAGATTTTAGTAGGTTTTATTATAGCAAAACAAGGCATGTAAATTCTTAACTCTTTTTTCTTTGGACTGTGGTTGTATTGTAATATTATCAATTACTATGTGTGTGCACAATATATGGGCCAGTGGGACCCATACTCACTTCACCCCATATCAAATTGTTTTATTTGTTCTTTTTATTTGTTTGAATATTACACCTGTTTGCTTTAAATGAACGATTTTAAAATTATCACATTTTTATTTATATATTTAATTCCAAAAACCTAATTTTTATCTAAATTCTCACTTAATTAACTTAATTAATTCACCGCGTCACCTCCCGTACTCCGGGGCATGACAATAATAGTCTCTCAAATTGTTTAGGAAATGTTGTTCAGAGCATTTGATTGTGTAGTTCTTAGGGATTCAAATTATATGATTGTCTTTGAGGAGGTCTCTAAATTGATTGATGTTTGATTATGCTACTTTTAGAACTTTAAAATTATGTACCTATAAAGCTTTTAAGGACGACCTCTAAATTTATCTCAAGTTAAGAGTTGTAGGTTATAGAGGCATAAAATTAATTTTGTTGGATTCCTTAGAGTGCATACTAGTTAGTTTGGTTATTTGCATTGGGACTTGGAGGTGGAAAAAATATTTTTTCTAGAATCTTCACTACTTGGTTTAATTAGGTCTTTTAAGAGTTAACATTACGATGGAATGTCACTGCTTTTAGTTAGTACATAACAAACAACCTCCTTGATTTAGAACTTAAATTTGTTCATTTGGTGCTGATTGATTGATTCTAATTTGCATGTCACTTTTAGTATTGACTTCGATTTGGTGATTTATTTTGGCTTAAGAACTATTGGAGTTTGTTCATGAGATTTGATGTTTTAGCTTCCTTACAAGCCTCGATCTAGAAATAAGTTAATTGCTAGAAGGTTGAGAGAATTGTTTAACTTTTGAAACTTATATGCCTCTGATTGTAGTCTAGCATTGTTAGTATCTTCTTGTATACGGTTATGTGAATAGGACATTATATGTTCTTCTTGGTAGTTATAAGTACTCAATGTGGTGAAACAAGATTTATAAGAAGATTGATTTTTATTAAAGGCCTTTCTACTTATTGTTGCTTCTTTATGTCTATTAACTAGAAATTATCCCAATATGCTAGGAATTCAAATTTTTTATTGTGTAGGGATTGTTCGTGGTCCATTCTTTTCCTATTATTAGATCTATGTGCATTTGAAGAGCCCTTTACAACTCTAAATTTTTATTATTTTCTAATCTTGTTGTAGGCCATTTTACTTATGTATCTTTGGAACTAGAGTCCAGTTGTATGAGAAATATCTTCACTTGTTTATTTTCCAATCCAAGGTTGAACTTTATTAATTTTGAGAACAAATTTTTTTTAGGAGGTTAGATTGTGAAAGTTGCAGATTTTATATGAAAAGGAAGTTTTATTTTGGGATGTTTTTCTAATTTTAAAAGCTTGAATATTAAAATATTAAGATGTTAGGGTTTAGCTTGGGCATTATAATTAGTTTGGGAATTAAATTGGAAGTCTAGATGTTTTCTTGTCAAAAAACAATAAACAAAAATAAAAGACAAAAAGAAAAAACAAAAACAAAAATCCCTACTCACTACAAGAAAATATTAATTACACGACCTTTATTTCACGACCGTTTCACAAAAACCGTCGTGTAAAGGGCAAAAATGCGTGGCAAGTTACGCCCGTGAAAACGAAGACCGTCGTGGTAAGGTGGGAAGATACCACGACGGTTTTCTGAAAAAACCATCGTGGAAGCTCTAATTTACCACGATGGTTTTATGTAAACACCGTCGTGGTATCTCCATTATTCCACGACGATTTTTTCAGAAAACCGTCGTGGTATCTTCAAGGCAAAGAAAAAAACGGGGGTGCAATTCGGAGCTACCACAATGGTTTTTGGAGAAAACCGTCATGGAAGATTAGGCCTACCACGACGGTTTTCTCCAAAAACCGTCGTGGTAGCTTATTATAAAGCCCTTCCCATCCTCGGCTTTCAGACAGTACATTTCAGAAACACACTTTACAAATACAAACACAGACCCTTCCGAATCAGTCGCCGCCATCTCTCTCCGCCTCCACACTCCTTAATCTCAACCGAAATTGTAAGTTTTTTTTGTACAAAGTGAGAAATAGTTGTTGATTGTGTTGTATAATTATTAATCCGAAATTGATAAATAGTTGTTTTATTTTTTTCTTTATTCCGTGAAGTTGATAAATAGTTGTTCATTTTGTTGTTTATTCCGTGAAGTTTGTATTGTGGATCATGGGTATGATTTCTTCGTTTTATAATGAGTATGTGTAACTTGTTTAATTTATGATGACCAGGTGATGTTTTTTTTATGATTAATTAATATATGCATGTAGGCGTGGGTATATATATAAATTGTGAAATTAATTTTAATTGAATAATTGCTATTTATTAT
>CAMOHE010047974.1:1622-47904 GCA_946598075.1 Artocarpus hirsutus
AATGACATGAACATTTGAGCACATCAATTCCACGCGAGCGTCACCTGTCATAACACTTAAAATAAAATGGTTAGCACCATTTATCATATATCATAGCACTTATCATGAGTATATCACTTAACATCATCATTAATATAACATAACATTTAACGTCGTCATTAACATAACATTATCCGTTACATTAAATTAGGCGGGCGTTACATGGCCGCACCTAGAGAGCCTCGACGCCGTCGACAAAACAGCAAGCTATCGACGAAACCCAAGAAAAACCCCTTTTGTTTTCCTCCTTATGCAGCCGTTGGCTATGAGCTATCGTTTTCATGCACTGTCTACCTCTCCGGCGAGGCTTGATGATCTCGGCCAGAGTTCTTTGTCGGCGGCAGTGAGACTGCCGATGGTAAACCAAAGGGTTACTTAATCCATTTGGAAACGATTTCTATGAAATCGTATATGCATATCGAATTGGTCATGACCTTTTTTTTTTTTGTTTTGCAGCGGCCATTACTCACATAAAGGAAAAAGGAGTCAACAATTCAATAAAACGGCAGCCATAATTAATGGTTACTCGACATGTGTGCCGTATATTCAACAGTGTTGAATCATTAAAACAAACGATTTCATATATAAAACTGATGAGAACGACTTGACCATATCGAAAACGACTTGACTATATCGAAAACGACACAAAGTTCTCATGAAATAACGACTTGACTATATCGAAAACGACATGAAGTATTGTTAACCAACAACATTAACCTCTACTATTCATTAATGTCAGAAATGGCGATGCACGACATTTATGTTATTTTCGAGAGTAGTAATTTCGGATGATAAAGCCCTAAAAAAAAAAAAAAAAGACAAACGACATTTCAGTGTGAGCCACTGTAGACCTTGCAATGAAACGACACGTTGAATTGCAAAGTAGATGTCGCTTTAGTGACTTGAAAACACAGCAACCTTTAAAACGGCAAGTGGTTTACAGGAAACATATTCCCTCATAAACCTTGCAAACTACTACTACAATAAATTATGGACTAAGGATGTGTCCTTTCTTCATAAAGGCACAAAAATTTAGTGGTATGAAACAACATGTCGTTTGTCAATCCTAAATGATACGAATTAACGACAACGACATGCCGTTCTATGTAAGAACGTCCAAAGCATAAACAAAATTCAACAACTAGGAGCCATTTACAACATAAACGACATGAAGTTCTACAACTAACAAAGTGTCATTTTGGCAACAAACGACAATACTGACATCTTACCATTGTCGTAAATTATTCGTTCAAAATTGTTTATGCAAGACATGCTGGCTTTGTTATTCTTCAACTGCGCCAATTTCGGAAGAAAATACATGACATTGAGCGTCAATAAAATTAGAAAGAAACAACATGATGTTCAGTAAAATGAAAACGACAGTGAACTTTAGAGGAAAACAAGATGTCGTCTAATGAGCTTCGAAGGCAATAAAATTTTGAACAAAGAAGTTTTCCGGTACAAACGACATTTAACTTTACAGACGATCACGTGGTTTTCTAGAATAGATGAATTTAACAACTTTTACAAATGGCATGTGATTTATCATAGAAACGACAGGTAGTTAGGACCTACTACCGTAACTTATCTCAAATGGTGATAAATGACACCAGGGTTTAGCCTGCGATGATATGCAAATCGTTATTCCAATTCAAACAGTAAACAACATGTCATTTTCTCTGTTAACAAGTGTACTTCAATAAACTTTACGAGTTATTTGATGCTTCACACGTAAGAGAGAGAAACGGGAAGACAGCTTGAAGAAGAAGAAGACGACGTAGAGTCTTGCCTTATGGCTTTCTATCTACACAAAAACGAAAAATATATGATTCGAAGGAGTAGTGGGGCGTTCATTAGTAGTCTTGACTACATTAGTATTTGTTTTCAAATTAAGGTGTCTCTTTATTTGATAGTTATTGAATAATTTAATCCATTTCGTGATTGTAATTTATATTTATATGAAACTTATTTATATTGTTGCTTACTGGTGAGTCCTCTTGATTTTCTCAATTCATAAATATAAGCACATTGCCATTCACATTAATAAAAATAAAAAGGAGTATGCCATAATTTAGTTGCCATAGTAGGCTTTCGATCGGAAAAGAAGTTGACTCAAAATGTCCCAATGCTATCGACCAAGGCTTAAAAATTCCAAGACTCGTTGCAAAACTATAATGTCTTAGGATGAAATAGTTAAATAGTTAAAGCAAGATTCAAAACCAAAAAGGAAATCAAATATCAACGTTTTAATTCTGATTGTAAGTAAATAGCACATTTTTAAAATTATTAAAGTATATATTATTTTTGTAATTTTGAGCTCTTTTTAAACACTAAAGTTTCTAATTTTGTCCCTCTCTTTTCATCTCCTCTAAAAAAACTTTAAATCTACTTTCTCTTCCCTTTCCACCCTCTCTCCTTCTCTGTTCTCTCTAGCCCCAGCAACAACTTTGGCGACCTCGTATGACTCCGGCAACCTTATCTACCCTGAATCCAAAGACCTCAAGTGACTCCAGCGTTGAATCCGGTGCCTTCCCTTTGTGACTATGGAGCTTGCCTTTGTGAGACCTCGCTCGACTCTAGCGCTTGCCTTTGCGAGACCTTGCGCGACTCCGATGCTTCCCTCTACGACTCCAAAGCCTCCCCTGGTGATTTTGGCGCTCCTCCTGATGTGACTCGAGCTGCTTCTCCCACCGCAGCTCTTACGATCTTCACGTAATTTTGGCCTCGCGACTCTGAATAAATGTATGTTTATGTTTTTTGACCTATTTATTAACTTTGTTTTAAAATTGAGCTATTAATTTTTTATTTTATTATAAGTTTGGTCTATTTCCCTCATTCTCCTAATTAAAAATTAAAAAAAAAAAGCTTTGAACACTCTTGAAAAAATTATTTTAGTAGTTCAATTAGAGAAACTTAAATTTAAAAAATTGAAAATTTCAAAGAAAAAAAAAAGCAGAAAAAAGCAAGCAAGCTACCGCCTAGGATTGAAATAAAAGAGATACGGCGTTTTGGTCGAACAGTTAAAAAATAAGTATAAAGATTTTATTTTTCCTCGACATATTTGAAAACAATTATCTTAGTGGGCAATTATTTAAAAAGTATTTGCTAAGGTTTATATTTAAGATAATAATATTTTAACAGATCATATGAAAAATGTTTATATAGGGATATATTTGAGCAAAATAACTCTCTCTCTATATATCCATGTATAAACGTACGTGTTTATAAAAATATAGACGTGGTTTTATTGTACACCATCTTTTTTTTTTTGAAGGGTTTATTCTAGACCATCTTTATTCAGTCCTACTTATGTATCTTTTTAAATTTCTAGGGAGGATAACATATAGAAAAGTTCACATACATACATACATACATACATACATACATATGTGGCTATGCATATATAGTCAGGCACTTCCATTAACCAGATTTTATTGTGTGTCTAACGTACTAATGACGATATTAATATTTTGTAGTACATGAAACCTACATATACGTCCAATATATGAGACACGCCTATAAGATAAGATGGTTCTTTTCATTACAAAATCAACAGTCCCAGAGGGTAATTGCACCGTCAGGCTGATTTACTTCTTCCAATGAACTTGCTCCCAATTACTTTGCGATCCTTTTTTTTTTTCAACATAACAGTTATCTTTCTTATTGGATCTTGTGCAATATTTGACAGTACTTTCTCTGATCAGGAAATGTCTCATTCCGGAAAGCCTTTTTATTATCTCTCTTGATTTCTAACTGCTTTATTAACTTCTCATCGGCAGCTTTGAAACTCTCCCCAGATCATGAGATCATCACTCTGATCCCTTTCACCTGCCTAAATGTCTTTGGCAGAAAAGCTATAAATATTCATATATGGCTGTTATCAATTAAGTACATGGAATCATTTTTGGTCCGAATCAAACTTATAGTGTTTAAAAAAATAGTTTAAACTATTAATTTAAATTTAAAAATTATAATATATGAGAGTTTTACATTGTTTATTGTTCATATTACAAACCATTCTTTAAATTGTTTTTATTGTAGTTTGAAGTACTCTTTTAAACTCCCCTTAAACTTACTACAGTGGAGGCCCTAAGGAGTAGAGCTTATTGAAAGGAGACTACTTAAGCTTTGAATTTTATAGCATCTCTACATGGCTCTATAGATTTGTGGTGGTCAATCAGCTCCGAATTTCGTTGAGCACTTGATCATCGCGAAATAATTTCTCATCAACTGGCAATTTTATTTTTCATTTTATTATTATTATTATTATTATTTTAGAAATTAAGCTTGGTCTTCAAAGTTGGTTGCTTGTTCAATTGTGGTTGTTTGCGTGATAATACTCATTTTTTTTTTCTTTGTGAGTTTTCGTACAAGGACTTTAATTATGCAGCTTCTTACCAATCTAAACAAAAGAGTAGATCTTTGCTTCAGGAAGCCACAACCAGCCTTCAGCTTTCGTTTTTCATTTTTTTTAAGTATTTGCCCCAAACCCACCAAACCCCGCCCCCCCAACAACAACATTTACCAGCAATTGAATTGTGAAATCATCCGTTTAACGAGAAAATGGAGGTACTGGTTCGAGTACAGCTCGTGACCTCATTTACCTGCAATTGAATGGTGAAATCATCCGTTTAACGAGAAAATAAAGGTACTAGTTCGAGTCCAGCTCGTGACAAAGGGCTTCTGCCTGGCCTATAATAAGTCCTTCTTTGACTTAGGGGCTGGTCTGGTAAGTTATTTTCAGCTGTTCTTTATCTATTTGACCTAATGACACCTATGGCATAATTCTACTTTGGAATTAGAATATGACTTCAATTTGCCAATATTTTATATATGTCTTAAAATGATATTGTTAAAATAATTATTATGTAACATTGTAGTACCAAATATGACAATCATTATGATAATTTCTACATATAATTACGGCCATTTTGAAGTATTTTAAAATTGTGTTATCATTTTCATCACAATAGTTTTATCACGTAGTGCAACTTTTATTTAAAAAAATAGTAAACATAATAATAATAATAAAGGTGAAAATAACAAATTTCATTAAATTTTTTTTGAAATAATAATATTATTAAACTTATTCCTTTTTTAAGTTTAGATTTCCCTAATGATATTTTTCTTTTGTTAGTTTACTCAACAGTTGACATCTCTGACTTCATAACACATGTATGATACATACCAAACAATTGACATTGACCCTCCTAATTTTTTGCCTGCTTGTCACTTTGCTCTTGAATCAATCAATTAGGCAATACTTTAAACATTCTATCACCACAAAAAACTAGACTTTTAGTCACAATAATTTTTAGTAAAACTTTTATTTATAACAAAATATTGTGATTAATGTGTAATTAAATACAAACTTTAGCTTAATTGTTGTTGTGACTAAAACTTTTAGCATGAAGTTTTTAGTCACGAAATGTTTCTTTGATTAAAAATCTCGTGGCTAAAAGATTTAGTCACAACAAAAATTAAACTAAAGTTTGTGACTAAATGTACATTAGTTACAACAAATATTGTGAATAAAAATTATGCTAAAATACTAAAAATTTAGTTTTTAATTTATTTTAGTAGTATATATTCATCCATACTTTCTGTCAAATTAAACTCATGTGACACACACATAGGATTAAGGTCTACATTTATTTCTCTTGCTTAAATTACAACATGAAGAAGAGGGTCAAGTTTCCAACAGAAGATATGGTTGGTTATATAGTTCGAAAAATCGCTTGGTTTGTAAGGGTTTTGGGTGCAAAGAACCTGGAGTAGTCGTGACAAGCATCAATAGTGCTCTTCTCTTATAGTATCCCTTAACATAGCACATGCGCTTCACATGAGTTTAATTTGAAAGAAACTAGACTCCTTAAATCAAATTTGTGTTAAATATCAATAATAGTAAATACAAGGTGGTTAATGCCTAAAAGAAAATATAATTCTGGAAGCAAAATACAAAACGGGCAAAATTAAGTCTGGAGAATTAGTGCCAATTAGTACAATCTGATATACTTGTGCATCAGCGCATTGCTTATTTACTTTTTTCGAAAACAGAAAAAACTATTCGCTTTGCACAGCAATTAACCAAAAGGCTTTAGAAAGCAGTAATTCATCTAAATTTTCATTAATTCAAATTCGTTACACTCATTAATCAACACAGCAAAGAAAGAAAAATCAATTAATAATATGTAGAAAATATTGATGATTACACCCCCACCGCCGGAAAAAAAAAGAAGAAAAAAACCAAAACAAAAACATAATCATAACGGAAAAGAAGATTTGTCTGCATGCACACCAGCCTGAGTATATACATATTAATAGAATGTGCCTTGTAATATATATATGTACCTTTTTCTCCTCATCTCTCTCGTGTTAAAAGAGATGGATCATGTGATGAGTCACACGCTTTTTTTTTTCATGAAAAGGGGAGCTGATTTGTAATATCCTTTGTATAAGGCAGATTGTATCATTTCAGAAGACAATTACTAGCTATATAACTTGTACTACTATTGTTCTTTATTTTGTTGCTGATCACTTCCAATATTGTCGTTTGGAGAAAAACCAACAAGCTGCTTAGAATTATTCATACCAAAATGTAAGGGTCTCATCATTGGGTTTGGCAAAAGGTTCTGCGCTGCTGCATTTGAGCTCAACATCTGAAAATGGTGGTTCACTCGTCTCGGATCAACAATCTCCACAGAATTAGCTGCACCGCTTTGTGAAGGAAAATAAGTTTGTGTAGTAGTGCTAGTACTCCCAATTCCCGGCGGGCGCAACATGAATGGAGACCCGGTTGATAGAGACAAGGTGGATGGTTGTAGAGACATAACGTTCAAGCTTTGAAGATGTTGAATATGATCTGTTTGGGATGTGACATTGAATCCATGGTTGCCTCCTAAATGCGAAAATAGCGGATAATTCGGAAGCTCCCAACGATAATTAGCGCTATTTGGCACATGGGCAATGTTGTTCAACATAGCTGGGAAAAAAGGATGATTATTGGTTCGTTGGGGAAGAATATTATTGCTTCCTTCATTTCCTCCTCCTTTCTCAACTTCATTCCTAGTGGTGGTAGTAGTATTACCTCTCCAATTTTCTCTCTCATTATTATCTCTTGTAACTTCTTTTGATCTTGCCCTCCAAAGAGCATCTGATGAAGTAGTCCTAGTAGCGGTGGTGCTAGTCCAAAAATTAGGTCTGCTTCTTGAGCCTAATTCCCATTCAATAGCACTCATTTCATTGTCATTATTGTTCTTGAGTACCACTATTTGATCTTCATTGTTGGATTGGCTTGCGGTAGCAGCAGCAGCAATATTGGCTACGCGAGGCGTCAACAGCGAAAAGTTCCCGGCAAGTGGCATAGGAAGCGGAGGGAGTTCATCGATGTCGTGCTTAGCAGCATTGAGCAACCAATCCACGACTTTGCTCGGTTGGTTAAGGCCTAGCCTATCTTGAAGATCATACAACTGAATGGCCGTGGGAACTGACAGCCTCACCCGCCTGTCTCTCAGCCCTCTTACGGTGCACACTTTGCTATGCCTATCCTTACCTCCGAAAACGCGGGACATGCGAACGATCCTCGGATCCTTCAACCCCAACCATGGCGTCGGCTTTGCAGTACTGGCACTAGATGAAGCCTTAGGAGTGACCTTTCCAATTTCACTTGAATTGCCTTCCTCTCTTGGAGAAAATTCAGTTTCTCTTGGATTATTAATCATATCTTGTGCCTAGCTCTCATCATTGCATATATACCTGTGGAAAGTAAAAATTCATGATCAGTTTTGTGGTTCCTTCAGATGCCCTTAACTATCTTCTCAAATTATAAGCTTGACGTGCAGATGCTTCATCTCCATATAATCAGTCTCCTTATACCATCTGCTTATTCACCACCGCCGATCCATGAAAAGACGGAGAGATAGAAGAATGAAAATGAAGAAAGTGTCAGATCGAAATAACAAGTTACATTGGTCTTACTTTCCACTAAATCAAAGAAAAAAATGAAAAAAAAAAAAGAATAGATTGCCTTAGTGTTACAATTAGGGAAAACGAATATGATAATTTTATGTACAAAGTTCATACTTATGTGTTTGTAAGGAATTCAAAGCATATGGATAAGATATAAGATATCCACCATACATAAGTATTTAGGAAAAATCTAGCTATGGTTAAAATTTGAGATCAAGATCACCAAAAATTCAAATCAAGTAGCAAGAGATACTGATCAGGAATGAATTAATAAATAATTAATCTGATCAGGAATGAATTAATAAATAATTAATCTATTGTATAAAATAATAGTCCTAAATTAGGTAAAGAGAATCATATTTGACCAAAGATGATGAGAAGCTTCGACCAGTGAAGTGAGAAGAAGAAGAAAGAAGAAATATAATTTCTTGTTGACACATATATGTAGAAAATTAGGATTGTAGGTACATATATGTCTGGGAGTTGGAGATTTAAAGAAGAAGTATATATCAGACCAAAAAAAGAAAAAAGAAAAATTAACTTACTCAAACGCTTTCTCAGTTCTCTTTACAGGTAGAATAGTATGCAGTTTAATTGGAGCTTAGCGCGCTTATGTACTACTTCAGAGAACAGTAGGGTTTTTACACCGATACATATATATATCATCGGCGTATAACTTCTAAATTTGGTACTAATCAACTCAATCTCTTGAGCTGCCAAATAAAGGGCTCTAAAGTTTAGATTTTTATTTTTGACTAATTCTGGAGAATATTAAACTGGTTGAAGAAGCAAGCGAGCATGGTTTAGTAAAAAAAAAAAAAACAGAAGGAAGATGCTGGAATTCAACCGACCATGGCCTCTCCCATTGGAAAAGATAAAGCAATGGTGTATACACTGCCACGTGGCGGTTCTCTCGCTATCACCTCCCTCAAAAACAATGTGCTATCATTAAATGATTTTTCATATCGTGCATAATAAGCAATTGTTAATTGCATTCATAAAATATAAGCATAATTGATGATCTTAATAGTTATGAGCGTAATATTATAAGGAAAACTTGTGTTTTAAGAAGGTAATTTGAAGTAGTGCTTCTTTTAACTTATTACATGATTATGGTAAAAGTTCTTTATAAACAAAATTGCATTAACTAACACAGTTTTAATTCTTAATATAAGTAAATAACATATTTTCAAAATATTTAAAGACATAACATTTTTAAAAATCATATTTTTTTAAACACTTGAATTTTTAATTTTAGCTTTTTTTTCTCTTTTTTTTCTTTTCTTTTTTTAATTTTGATTTTTCGTTATCTTAATGTTGTTTCATGTTTTTCTTTACATCATTTTATATTAAAATAAATTTTGTTTTAATCTAAATATGTTATTTATTTAACATTATTATATTTTAATCTATTTATTTTTAACTTTAATAAATAATGGCCCAATTCCCTCCATTTATAATTTCCATTGGGGACCATTACATGTAAAAATAGATGCTGCGCACGATTTGGAAAAAGTGGAGAGCCATGCTTTACCGACAATTACAAAAAATTTTTTTGCAACTGAATGCTTATCACATGGGTCGACGATTTAGATGCACCTAGTGCCAAAGAAGATATATACAATATGTCCATAAACATGTGAACAATGCCTGCATAGCTGCAAATTTTTTCATTAATCATATACGATATATACTTGTGGTTTCTGCAGTTTTATCTCTCGTATTTATATGATCACCAAAAATGGCAATGTGTCAAACGTGTAAAGAAATTAATATTTCACATAACCATGTATGGAGTATATGGATGTGGAAGTGATCTTGATTTTTTTGGAAGAAAATTAATTGATGCATTTAATCAAACAAGTTGAATAATTATGATCCATCAATACTTCACCAATTAATATTGTAATGGAGTTTAGACTGAAACATAATTTTCATCCAATCAATTACCATAAAACTGGTGGGCAGGAAATAATTCAAGTAACAAAATTTTACAATAAATTTTATCAATTTCCCCACAATTATATCCTTTGTGTCAATATGTCTTTCAAAACTTTTAAATGTACATATTCTGTTCTTGAACTATAATATTTCTTCAGATTCATTCCTAAACTTAAAACATATTTTTGTTTTGAGATGGAATTGCAGAGTTTTCATTTAATTTAAGATTAAATATAATCTATAGAGGTTAATATGAATATTCTTCACTCCAAATATGTTAGTTGGGCTGTAAACTCTCTCATATATTCTCTTTTTAACGTAGCTAAATAAAAACAAGAAAAGGAGGAAAACTAAAGAATGAACCCTAATTCAATTGGGTTTATTAAGGGTTTTAAATTAGAAATGGATGAAAATGTGCACAACAAGCTTTATTTTGTCTAAAAACAACACGTTTTAAAGTTTATAGGTAAATAAAGAGAAATATTATAACTTAGGGATAGAACATCCAAAATTTAAGGGAAACATGTTAATGCAAGTGACATAATTCAGAGGGATTTCGTAAAATTTGTCCCTTTTTTTTCTTTCCAAATGAGAGACGAAAAAGAATCCAACTGAGATAAGTCCACTTCATGGGTTGGAAAAGTTGTGGTCTACACTAACGAGCTTTTGTCATCTTGATGTATCTGATAGCTACTTCAGATAATGAAAAAGCTACCTTGTAGATGAGGGACCAGTATATGTTTTTGCCCCTTTAAATACCCACTGAGTAGGAAGAGGACCACACCAACTTTTCCCCCAGCAGAGAGATATGCATGCAGCAAATTTAGACTTCTAAACCTAACAACTGATCAGAGTCGTAATGGGAATCACTATTTTCAAAACCGAGAGTCATTAAAAACCAAGTCGAAGATAAAGACCAGAGCCGTATACCAATTTCTTTTCTTTCTCATCTTTGAAAAAGAAAAGGAAAAAAAAAAAAAAAAAGAAAGAAAGATACCCAATATTAATTAATACAATGCTTGTAGTACTATAGCCTTTCTTTACTCTTTAGGCAGTTCAGTTAAGTTTATAATGAGATGTGTAGGACTGCTGGGCTGGCTATACAGCATTAAAACCCTAACTCTCTATATATATAGATATAGCAGTGTGTTATTGCTCGAAAAGGGCTTTGCTTCTGCTTAATTATTTGGTTCATGACTGACAAGATGTATACTTATATTCATCAAAAAGCTGTTTCCTTATATTATCTTGTTGGTGTGTTGCTGACCTTCAGAAACAAGCAAAAGCTTCCAAAGCCAGATAGGTAATTTCTAGACTATATATAATAGCGGAAAAAATAACTTGTGCCTGTACTTGTCGAACGAATAAATATGGTAATTAAGTACAAGTTGAATTCAAGTTCGCATTTTATTTTGCAAGGTGAAGAGGGTATACAAATATATTTATAAATGCATGTACGGATACATGCATAAACAGCTTAATTATTCATTTGTTATGGTATTTGAATGGTTTGTGAGAGGTGTAGTTGTTTGAGAATTAGACGCCGGAATTCTATATTATTGAGAGCAAATAAAAATCTCAAAAGGAAAAAAATGAGTAAAGCAGAATATATAGATTTCTAGCAACTCACTCTTAATGTGAAAGTTACATTTGCTTTTAGCTATTGTAAAAAATTTACCACAATGGATAAGTAGTTTAAGACAAAAAATCACATATTGCTCAATTCAGATATGCTAAATACTTTTTGTAAGACAACAATTGTTAAGGAATAATTAGGCTTTAATAATTAACATCAATAAGAGCATTAATTTTAATAAAAGATTAATTATAAAAATTTCTCCCCCAACTATAGCTTATGTAACGACATGCCCCAACAATTTTCAAAACGTTATATTCCTTCCCCCTTATCTATGAAGTATTAACAAAAAAAAAAAAAACTCCTTATGTTATGACTTTCAACCATAATAACATGTTCTACAAAAAAAAAAAAAAAAATGAGAGTTTGTTCGAGAATTTAGTCTATAGTTGTTTTAGTAGCTCCTTCTCGTGAAGTTTCATATAAGTAATAGGAAAAGTTATTAATTTTAAAATGTTTAGGGTTTTGATCAACTTATTTTCCAAATGATTAAAATTTTTTAATTAAATCAACTCGTATTAACTTTACACATAACAGAGAAACCAAAATTTGCCCTTTAATGTACCACATGCTAATTATGTGTCAATTTTGATTAAAAATTATAACATAATTAGTTTTTTTTTGTTACTATTTTATAGACTAAGAGGATAAATGTTATGTCATAAAAATCAGACGACATGTTATTACAAGAGATAATTTAGAGGGAATTTTCATAATTAAGCCCTGAATGAAAGCTCTAAAGTAATTTGTTGTTTTTACAAGAAACATAAAATTAATTAGCATGCAAATCAACAAGAAAAACTTTAATTATTAACCTAAAATCTAGTATGATGTCAATACTTAACAACGGAAAAAGGTGATTTAACAGCTTTAGAAAATCCTTCTATCTTTGTCCCTTTTATGGGGAAAGGAACTAATTGCCAGCAAGAAAAACCATCAGAAAAAAAATCATTACTAATTAGTCTGTGGTGTCTGCACCTGCAGAATATGTATCAGATAGAAATATAAGCTAATTAGTTGAACATGAACGCAGGTAAAAACCTTATCATATCCAAATTAGCAATAATAAATTACTGTTAAAGATAGTAAACGAAGGACAAAAGATAACAGACGTTTTCGGCTCTAATGACGTAAAGTGAATTGAATTGAATTAATAACATTCATAAATTTTTTTTTTTTTAAAAAGGTCTACTCGGTTAGTAGATGATCCTAACCAAAAAAGGAAAGTTAATTGTTACTCTGTTATATTTAAGAAAGCTTTTCATGAAGTGGCCTTTCATTTTTTTCAAATAAAAGAGCATATCGATAGTGCCATCATATTTCTACTTCTAAGCATTCATCAACTAGCAGGTCAGAGAATTTAAAGTACGAATAAGCATAGTCTATACAAAGAAAACGGTAAGGCAAAAATTTTAGGTTTGGCATGACTCAAACCATTGATCTAGTAGAAATGAAATACCCAAGGAGAAGATCCTCTATCACTATGCCACAACCACTGGCGGTTAACTGGTCATTTTTGTTTGTCCATTGAAAATAGCAATACAGGTACTAATTAGAAAGAAAAATAAAAAAAGAAAATAAAAAATTAATTTAATTATCACAATACAGTTGCTTTGCTTTTGCGACGGGAAAATAGACAATGGAGTGGTACTACATTTCATGCAAATATCAGAAGGTCTTCTGGAGTTCTTTAGATCAATGACATAATATCTTATTGTTTCCAGCATCTTTCTGAACAAGAGGGAGAAGGAGAGAGAAAAGGAAGCCAAAAAAGAGAGAGACCATTCATTCAGGAGTGCTTTAATTTGCAGCTGGTTAAGAAAAAGACGGAAGAGAGAAAAACTCTACGGTTCTTATCTGCTGTGTCGTCCCAAGACAACTTTAGTTCTTCAAACAAACAGTGGCGGGCATATCAAGATCATCGGCACAGTAAGGTTCACACACACATAGACTGTTGATCTGGGTCACAGAGACTGACGCTGTTTTTGACTAATAAATGGTCCCCAGATTCCACACAGAACCCTCTTCTCTCACCCTTATCATTAGTCACTATGCCCTTTTCTGAATCCTATAGCAGCTCATACTACTGTTGTTACTGTTACACTGTACCACCTTTTTTTTGTATAATATGGAAATCACCTTGTAAATATCTATATTTGCTCTATTTGTAACGTAACACATATCATCGATATCATATCATCAAGGTGTCCTGTCTAGCTTTTATTTAAAAATAAGAGAAAGATAATAACACAGATTTTATGTGGTAAAACAATTTTCTGCACCCACAAATTAGAAAAAAAAAAAAAGAGGAGAGAGAGAGAGATAGACTCGTAATGAGCATTGTCAAGGAGCTGTGCACTAGTATAAATCGAGAGAACACAATTAGTGTCTTAATACAATTAATCTGTATTCTAAACATATATATCAATTCTACTAAATCAAAGAACTAACTAAAGTAGATTATCACAATTTGTAATTATTGCCAATAATTACAAATTCAATTATCCTTATCATGCCCTGCCAGATGGAACTTCGATTGGAAATTTCAATCTTAGACCATACTGTAATAGAAGGAATTGGTATGACTATGGGGCGTAGCGTATCGGGTGCAATAGTAGCAACGGGAGTAGGGAAGAGGAAACAGACGTCAATCACTACGGATTCAGGAAAGGGACGTCAATTGTTGACGGCACAGGGCCGACTATCATCGAGGAAGACGCACGGAACTTGTTTTGGAAAGGTGCCACACATTTTTTGGTTGGATCGAAATATGCCCTATATGAAAAAAGTATCTGAAATTCTGCCTTGAAAGCATTTTTTTGTGCTGACATTATAAGCCTCAGGCTTAGGACTTGTTTTTTCCTTTTCCTCCTCCTCTTATCTTCCCACCTACTTCTTCTTCCCCATGCCTCTCCTCTGCAACTCAACCACTCGTCTGACATGACCACCCCTTGCACACCACCGGCGAGTACAAAGCTCTTCTTCTGTATAGAGCTTGTCCGATGATCGTGCCTTGGCGGCGTCCTCGTGTTTAAGACAAATCGGAGCTCGTCACGCATCGGATCGGTGCTCGTGACGTCGATCAGATCGATCACTCCTCCACCTTGTTCGTCGTGGTGGCCTCGTGTCGAAGGCAGATCGGAGCTCATCACGCATTGTGGCGGCCTTGCGTTCACCATCCCGACGTCGTCGAATTTGCTCACGGAGGAGATCTGTTGGCGAAGACGGATTTGGTCAAGCACGAACAGCAACGGCGACAACTTGGCTTCTCTTTCACTCTCCCTGTCGCGGCCGTGCATAGGATATTCGTCTCCTCCGTCCGATGGAGGTTCTTTCTTGTCACGACCACTGTGTTCTGATTTTTTTGGATTTTTCTCTTTTGAGTATTGTGTTTGCGTATTTGCTGATTTTTTTTTTTTTTGGGATTTTATGGTTCTGCCGTCAATCTTGGCGGTTGTTGACTGAAAATGGCGGTGGATGCCAGCTAGTAACCATGATAGATAAGGCTTTGTACCTTGAGAGTATATTTGAATTTTTAAAATATTATAGAATGACATGGCAAGCATTTTTTATAATTTTTTATGACATAAATTAATTCAAACATTAATTTTGTAGCAAAGGTGTAAAGAGTCCCGTGATAAATACATTACATATTGGTATTTGAATGAAATTTTAAATTTATCAAATATCCTATAATCCGGAAACTAACTGAATCAGATTATCGCAATAAATTTTATGGGGTGTTTAGAAGGTGGTGGGAACTAATGATAAGAACCATTTTTATTGTAGTATGTGAGAGCTTTACACTGTAGCAATTTTTTTTATTATTATTACTGTAGCATGTGAGAGCTTTATACTGTTCATAACTGATTTTATACTGTTCATAACTGATTTTGTGGTGGAAACCACAGTTTCCACCACTTTGTCAAAGACCTAGTTAAATTCTAATACCTAATAATTACAAAATTCAATTATCCTTGTCGGTTTTTATCATGCTAGATCTAATTTACCCAGTATTATGAAATTTGAGGCGACGGAGGAGGAGTGACTGAGGAACTTTTTTGCTCTGAAAGAGGAAGAGGACCTTTGTATCAAAAGAACTGCATGCGTGCAGGTCAAATGTTCCCATGTCTCTCTCTCTCTCTCTCTCTCTCTTTTTATGTGATTATTGAGCCAACTGATCAGGTCCAAAAGTAATGTGGAAAAAAAAAAAAAAAACAGGAAAGCCTTCTAATTTCTCAAGCACCTTTTCGTTTAGACAGAGCAGCGGCGGGTGCTAATCCATATGCGTTTACTTGGTTCAGAAGCTTCATAGAAGCAACATCGGTTTGATCGACTTTTTGTTTAGAAGATAGATACGAATTAATAGAAAACTGCGTTGTTCTCTTGGTCCAACACAAAAATTAATAACAAAAATTACATTTATAAAATTAAAATTCAACATAATATTTAATTTCATAACAATAATTGAAATTGAAAGTCAACAAAAATTAATAACAAAAATTACAATTATAAAATTGAAATTCAACATAATATTTAATTTCATAACAATAATTGAAATTGAAAGTCAACAAAAATTAATATACAGACTAGCTATAAAGGATACTAATACAAATTAATTTTTCATTACTTTGCTATTTATATTTTTACTGTAAAACTGTGATATTACAATTGTGGCAAAGTTCTTATTGGCGAAAAGGTGCAAAGTAATCTATCTCCTAACTCCAATAACAACTACACATCCCTTCTCATGGAAAGAAATAGGACAAAATAGGGGGAAAAAACCCAACATTTCTTAAAGCCTCAGTACCTCTTTAAAATTTGAAGGAAAAAAATGAAATAATCATCTAGCAAGTCAACCTTTAGAACTGCTTGTGATCATGGCAGGTGCTCAAATATATATATATATATATATATATATATATATGGCAAAAAATTAACGAGTAAAGGCAAATATATCATTTGTGCTAAAAAAAAAAAAATTAAATTTTTTATGGCTTTAAATTTTAGAATAGGTAGTTTGTTCAGTTGAAATTTCATAGTCCCTAAAAAAATAAAAGAAAAACTTGGTACTTTAGGGTTCATGTGTATTGGAAATTTGAATGATAATTTTCCATGATCAAGGAATTAGTGAAGAAAAATAGTTTGATCCCAAGAATGAGTCATATTTATCAATTATAACCCTCTTCTTTAAATTGCTTGCGTATTTTTTTCCCTACGAATCTCATAGATAATTTTCGATCGTTTTGTAGAGTTTTGTTTGTGTTTTTAGTCTATAGAAGAAGAAAAATAAGAATTGTAGATTTTTCAATAAGTGTTTATAATCATATTTTTAAAAAAGCTTAAATGCATCTAAATGGTTTTGAGATGCTTTAATTAGTAACGAAATTGTTTTAATAAAGTTTATAATGTCTTATTAAAACTCTTGTATAAGTTTTAAATTTATTTATAAAAATGTTTTTTTGAAAATCTGCTTTGATTAAAAGCTAACTAAGGCATTTTCGATAAATGTTTAAATACTTTTAAAAATAACTTTTAAAGTTAAGAAACTAAAAATAGCTTTTGCAAAGCCTTCATAAACAAGCGTATAATAAACAACACATGCATTCAAGCTGCCCATATTTTTATGTGATACATATGATCCAACATGGGCCGTTCTGAATTCAAGCCCAACACGTCTTATCTGTTTCATATAGTGGTTATTACCCAGCTGTATAATCCAATGGTCATTACGATACACTGAATTTGCCTATATTAATTAGTAGCAACTAATTGAAGTACAATTCCTGTCGCCGTTGATAAACAGCTGGAAAATAGGTTTTATATCCCAATAAATTAACCTGGCAGATTAGAAGATCAGTAATTTCACTTTCAATGCCATCTTCGGCTCTACACATTTACATCTTCTTTCTGTTCTGTTTTAACTTATATACACTTCTAGAGTTTCCTTCATATATGTAATCCATTGTATAAGAGAAAAGAAAGAGACTTTTAAGGATGTTTAGAAAAGTGGTACAATTAATGTTAAAAATTATTTTTATTATAATATATAAATTTTTTATATTATAATAATTTTTATTATTATTATTGTAATATATAAAAATTTTTATCATTGTTTACAATTAAAGTTGGGGTAGAAATAAAGTAGTTAAAAGTACTGTGAAACGGTGGGTTTGACATTCTTATCCTTTCTTCAGTACGAGTCCTGGAAACTGAGTCTCTCTCTCTCTCTGCAGCCATAATTAGTCATCATGATAATAATAGATGTACAGATGAAGGTGACTGTAAGCTGGTAGATGAATCTTATTTAGGCTCGGTTGTTGGACTGCAATCAATACTAGTGAAAATCACATATCCATCTGATTTTCCCCAAGGAAAGAAATTTATTTTCTTACGTGTATATATATATATATATTTATGTATACGTGTATCTTAGCTGGAGTATAGGTTCTATTCCTTCCTCCCTCCTTTACATTAATGTTGTTACTGCCATATCTTTGGATTTTTTATTCATCAAACTTTTGAATATTTTTTTTTTTGAAAGCTGGTCTTTTTACTTAAAAAGAAAAAGGAAAATAGGTCATGTGAATTAGTATATAGTCAACAAGATTCAGTACTAGTTTACCAAATTAAGCAAGCTTCGATCTATCCGCGCACATTCTTGATATAGCGCAATATTGTCAGACATATATTGACTATAATAATTAATTTTTCACGAAACAAATTAAAACAAAAAAACTTAGAAAATAAGATTGAAAGAAAAAAGGAAAGTAATTAGCGAGCGTGTACAAGAAGCAACCTGTATAAAACATTACACATGTGGGGTCTAAGGGTGTATTTGGCAAAAACGGTAGGAAACTATTTTTTTAGTTATAAACAGTGTAAAATTTTCACATACTACAATAACAATAAAAAAATTGTTATAATATAAAGCTCTCAAATGCTATAATAAAAATGGTTCTAAAAAACAGTGGAAAAAAAAAAACATTAAAGGGGAAAAGAAAGGAGAAGAGCCGACATAACAAAAACACATGCGCAAGCGCAATATATGCCAAACCAAAAATAAACCAAAAATAAAACTGTTATGGGTCGTCGATGGGCATATTGATGCAAACACCAGCCCATGGAATTATGGTCACAGCATCCGATCCCATCCAATTGCATATATATATATATATAGAGAGAGAGGACCCCTCATATGTATAAGGCTTTTTTAAGGTCTAGTCGATGGGAGGTCTTTTGAATATAATATGTAGAAAAAAATATAATATGATGATCATTAAAGGTAGTATCTGTATCCAATTAATGTAATAAGAAGCAATTTAGTTATCGAAAGACTATTTTCAACATCCATCTATGTTAAATTGACATATAATAAAAAATTTATTCATAAAAAACTATGTTACCTAGTTTTAAAATCAATGTTACGTTTTTTTTTTCTTTTACATAGTCTTTCCGAAGCGACTGTAGAAAAAATCTATACATAATGGGTAGCAAAACTAGAAATTCAGCAATATTATTTTACTCTTTTGCAGTACAGTTGGTGGTAAATATTAAAAAGAAATTGATTTAGTGACATCTATGTGGAAAGGCTTGAGTTTGTAATGAACCCCTAGTTAGTTCTAGTTATTGTTCGAAGAATTTTACTCCAGCTATCCAAACTTTAACGAATTTCTTTCCTTTTTTTTCCTCTTTTTTTTTTTTTTTTTGGCATTTTGAAAAAGCTATGATTAACTAGGCCAAGGATCGTAGCATATTCTATACGAAAAATTAAATATATTAATGTATAATTCATTAAATAGCACTTTTTTATGCCATGTAAAATTGACAACATTTCTCCACACAACAGGCAATTAAATAATCTCAACAACACAGCCATGCCGACGCTATGGTATCATAATACCATCTTAACACCTCTGCCTAAACCCCCATATATATATATATATATATATATATATATATATATATATATATCCACATAGTCGTAGGTAGACAAGACAATATTCACTTCATCTAATTACAACAAGACAATTTCGCTTCAGCTAATAGCAAATGTACAAAGTGGAGTTGCCCGCTGTTTGGCTCATCCTCTTCTTCCCATTCAGGTTGGGTTGACTTAAAAGTCAAGTAAGAAGGAATGGAACCCACTGGAGAGTCGTCTGTAGTTCACACTTGGGCAAATGGTGCATCTATTGACACCCTTAATTTTACTTTTCATATGCTTTTTCTTAATCCACCCTTCATTACACTTGTTACACCCTTTTTAAATACCAAGAAAGCCCTTACACTTATATAGCGTTATTATTTTTTCCTTTTTCCACCCATCTTTTAGACAAACTTACATTTTTTGCTAATGTTTTTCTTTATCAATTCACATATTAACCGATAGTTTTTCCTTAATTTTATTTTTTCTTTTTATTAAACCAAACTCTGGATTTCATGACAAAAAAACTGTGATTGATAGTAAATTGTAACGGTTTATATATAATTGAACAAATTGTATATCCATACTTAAAAACAAAGAGAATTGAAATGTAGTTTTTTACATTGCATTTTTTTACGTCAAACCAAACTGTAGTTCCTATACTGAAATACACGATTTGTAATTATTTATGAATCATAAAATTTGCAATGATTAATATAATTATAATTGTTATATATGAAACAATAAAAATTAAATAAAAAATAAATTTTGAAGAAAAAAATAAACCACATACTCTTCAATGTTAGAATCTATCTCTATTATTTTTATTAAAAATGGTACATGACAATTTTTTGGAAGGAAAAAATTTTCTTTTTAAGATAGGGTATGCAATGAGTACTTTATAAAATACTTTTGTGCTTAAAAATAATTTGATTAATAAATAATACAATAATGAGAATAAGAAATCTTATTAAATAGGGGTGTATGAAAAGTAGAATGAGAGGTGTAATTAGACCCAACTTTATAATAGTACTTGTGACAATAAACATAGCTTGACAGTGATTCCACCGAGACCACCATAAAATATAGAATCGAATCTCCCACATGAAGTTTTCAAAAGAAAAGAAATACAATAATACTTACTATAAATATCCATATACTTATTTTGGCTTTATCACTTGCCATTTTGTTTCAACTTAATTAGAAACAAATGACCTATATTTGTATTGCACGTATATCTTAATAATTTCTTTCCGTTTGGACATAATAAGACAACGAATATTTGGACGTGGAACTTAAGAAACTTTTTTCATCCAAAAAATAAAAGAAAAGGTCGACGAAGCTTGAAAATAATACCTATTCACTCCAAATTTTTTGTTAATTATTTGAAGCTAGATTTATTGCTATCCTATTAATGGTTGGAGGGTATAATTGGGACGGCCAACCCCAAGCCACATTATCCTATAGGCCCAATATGGGTTGTTCCAGAAATTCATTTAGGGTTGAGCTCGAGAAATTAGTTGGGTTTCAAGGAAGCCCTATTTTTACAAAATGACCAGTGTTGAACTCTTTGTTTGAGATATGCCTCTAATTTAATAATACTGTCATCTATTTTATGGTTGTTGAAATAATACCCCATTTATACGTCGACAATTATGAATTTGTATTTACTGATTTTAGAAAATGTAACATAGAGTAGAAACGTGATTATGAGTTGTATTATGGATTTATGTGCAAAAATCACAATTTTCTGTGACAATCTTTTTTGTTATCTATTTTTGGGGCAGACATGAAACGAGGATGACACGTGACGACAACTTTGATGATGGTACTACATTAAAAGACATAGATTTAACAAACAATAACGTAATTATAAAACGAAATTAATTGGAAACAGTAAAACATTTAAGCAAACGACAAAGAAATAAAGAATGATAATACAATGAAAAAGACATCACAACAGCCATAAAGAATGACGTTAGGACCGGCAATGAACTTGGTCGGGTCAATTTTAGGCCAAACCCAAATTGATCCTGACATGACCCTAGCCTCAATCTGTCTGGACCCTGGACCCCAGACCCACAACCTGATCATGGACCCCGACCTTAACTTGAACCGTCTGGAACTTGTTTGGCACCAAGCTAAAACTTGACTTGGCCTTGATCTCGATCCTCATGACATGACCCCAAATTCAATTCAACTAGACGGCAGGCCCACAACCCAACTCCCCACCCTTGCCCCAACCTTTGGTTTTTGTCCCTATTCTAGCCTTCATCCTTTGTTCTAACCTGACTAGTATTTTGACGATTTTATATATACTAATTTTTTGTCAAAAGAAAATATGTAGAGAAAAATGTAGTTATCAAATATGTTTCTTAATTATTGATTTTTAAAACATAGAGCAAAAGTAGTTATCAACATGTTATTTTAAAAAGATGAGAAAAAGATAAAGTATTTTTTTGTTGTTTTAAAAAATTAGAACAAAGATATAAGAAACGAGCCTAAAAGAATTAGTACTTAATATGATTAACTATCTGGTAATAAAAAGTCTTATAATATATTATAATATAAAGCAAAAAAGTATTACCATATAAAACTCTTCATGCTATGGTTTTTAAATTAATTTTTTAGTTTAAATCAGTTTGTCTAACAAGTTATGAGAAAAGTAATTTTTACTAGCTAATACAGGGGAAAAGAAGTCAATTTCTACTACTGTCGTGTTGTATTTGATGTCCACTGATGAACTTGCTAGCTAATTGGTTAGCAAATGTAGTAGTCCTTTTTTCTACTAGAAGTAGCTAAGTCCACATGGATCACGTGTTAGGTTTGTGAATCCCATCTCAATACGTAATCAACATCTTTTTGTCTTATATATAGCCTAATTTATTAAAAAAGTAATTTTATTTAACCCATAAAGCCTACAAATTTAAAAAATAGATTATATATTAGATTGAAGGTCACAGGTTTATTAGTAGTAGGGTTTTCATATACAAAATTTTTTTTTATTGAAGCTCGACATATTTAAATATTCTGGTGGCTTATTTAAAATAGTAAGGCCCAGTTTAAAAAGTACGCAAACATTATATTAAAACCCACATATTTATAAGTAATAGGGTTTGATTCAATAGACATAAATAGGATTTTTCTTTATTAAAGCTTGACATATTTGAATATACTGGTAGCTTGTTCTAGTAAATTAGTCTTTTTGTGCCCCATGCACGCGACTTTTCAATAGTTTTCTAAAATAAAACCAATTGATTTGATGAAAGTGTCCTAAATAAATCAGGAAAAAAAAAAAAGTATGATAAAGCAGAATATTGGACGGCTTATTTTAAGTGGCAGGTATCATCAACTACCAAAAACAAAAAAAAAAAAAAGGTAGGTATTGACCATATTGACGAGAAGCTATGTAGATTTCTTGATAAAATAGTCAAAAAATATGGCGGCATCGACCGGCAACTCCAATGGCAGAACCAAACGGGGTGGAAATAGTTGAGGTTTGCAAGGTGGCTCCTCCTCCATCTACCCCCAACCCAGCCCCAAAGTCTCTTCTTCCTCTCACTTTCTTCGACATAAGATGGTTACGTTTCCCACCATATGAAAACCTCTTCTTCTACGAAATCTCGACCCCGAACACTACATCTTTTTTCTTCGACTCCATTCTTCCAAAACTTAAACACTCCTTGTCCCTCACCCTCCTCCACTTCCTTCCTGTTGCCGGGAACCTCACATGGCCTCCAACTTCCCCGGTGGCCGCTGTCGAGTACTCGGAAAGCGACGCCGTTTCGCTGACTGTGGCCATGTCTGACGCCGATCATTTCCATCGCCTCTTTGCACGCACCGATCACGTCTTCTGCGAAGCCACGGAATTCCATCCTCTGATTCCAAAGCTGTCAGCATCCCATGATCGAGTCGCGGTTTTGGCGATTCAAGTCACCGTGTTCCCGAACCATGGGTTTTCTATCGGGATCACTTCGCATCACGCGGTTCTTGATGGCAAGAGTTTTGTCTTGTTTCTCAAATCATGGGCCCACATATGCAGATCACTTGGATTAGAAGATTGTCCTCCCATGTTCCATCAATTGCCGCCGGAGCTAAAACCAGTTTATGACAGAACTCAAATCAAGGACCCTTCCAATCTCGGAAATATCTTATCGGATCGATGGCTAAATATGGACGGAGTCACAGATAACAGAAGTTTATTGTACTGGGAAGTTGATAAAGTTCGGCCAGATTCAGTTCGAGGCACTTTCCAATTGCCACGAGGGAAGATAGAAAAGCTAAAGCGATTGGTGGAGAAGATGGCAAACAGTCAAGTTCATGCGTCCACATTCTCAATAGCGTGCGCCTATGCATGGATTTGTTTAGCAAAAGCAGAGGAAGAAATTAACGACAACAAAATACGCATTGCCTTCTTCATTGATTTTAGGTCACGCTTGCAGCCTCCAATACCTACGGCGTATTTCGGAAACTGCGCTGGTGACGATATTACAATAATTGAAAAAGAGCCGTTGGTGGGAAAAGGAGGACTTCTTGTGGTTGTCAATGCAATTAGTGAAGCTATAAAACGCTTAGATAATGAGGGACTTCTAAATGGATCTGAGAATTGGGTTCCATCGTCGATCAATGAAGTGAAGACATTGCCAAGAGTGAATTCCGTTGCATCATCGCCTCGGTTTGAGCTTTACAAAACTGACTTGGGATGGGGAAAGCCGAGAAAGGTGGATGTTATTTCCATAGATAGAACGGGAGCTGTGAGTCTATCAGACAATCGAAATGGGGATGGAGGAGTTGAGATTGGATTGGTCCTGAGGAAACATCATATGGAAGCTTTTGCGTCTTTGTTTGCTAAGGGTCTAGAATCTCTCTGAGTAAAAATCTATCATAGTTCCTCCTAAAGGCCTCTGTGGTCAACGTGTTGTTGAATTTTTTGCATGCTCTGTTTTTGCGTGTTAATATATATTTGTTGCAAAATTTGATAATGATCCCTGTATTTGTATACCTAACATGACGAGAAAACCCTTCAAGAACAAGAAAGATTATACATAAGGTTGTCGTCTTCTTGGACTGAGGGACGGGATTATGATCCTCTTAAATATTATTCCAGGCCAACTGCAGCGAGTATCTGTGTGAATCCTCATTTTTCTAATTGAGTTATTTGAAGCAAGTATTATAGCGTTCTTTTCATCAATGGCGTGAGTAGGATTATTTTATTGACAACGTGTAGAAATCACAATTTGTAGACATTTTCTTCAACACTTACATAAACGATACACATGTAAGCATTAACTCCAAACAGAACGTCAAATTAAATCAAAATTGATGTACTATATATACTCAATTGTTTTTTGTTTTTCCACGGAAGCATGTTGTCACGGCCTTACTTTTTCCACAACACGACCGTGCGGCCTTAGCAATCCCGATACTAAGTCAGCATTCAATTCTCCCGAACTCACAAGGCAAGGCAAGAATGATAATGGTTAAGTGTGAACACTTAAGAGAAACTAAGTATATGAAGCACAAAGTAAGCTTCAATTAGAGTGTGGAAACTTTATAAACATGGGAGATTGATTACAAATGAGGAGGTCTTCCCCTATTTATAGGCCATTGGCATTCTAAGGAAACTTCTAGATTTTTATGGAATATAAGTTGTCCTAGAACATTCTAGTATATTTCCTATTACATACATGGCCTAGAATATCCTAAAGTATTCTACAACACTCTAGTATGTTATATGTATCTCAAATGTTCTAGAACGTTCTAGAGTTCTCTAGGGTCTCCCAAAGAGTTTTAGAATGTTCCAGAGAGTTTTAGATGTTTCTTAAGTATTCTGAACCTATGTAGAATCTTCTAGAATATTATGGATCCTTCTAGAATGTCATGGAAGCTTTTAGAATATTGCAGAACATTCTAGAAACTCTATGACTTTATCTCATTGCCTTGATTTCTCTAGAATGTTCTAGAGTATTCTAATTGATTCCAACACTTAGAAAATACTCTAGAGAATCCTAGAGTCTTTGTGAGCCTTCAATGGTTAGGATGGGGCAAAAATTATGCGGCTTGTGAAATTCTCCCCCACCTAAGCTCGCGACGTCCTCGTTGCGCCTTCTTTTGGAAACTACTGGATTTTATCCTTGAACTGCCATAGTGCATCTTCATGCTCCCAGCTAGCTTTGCTCTCTAACAAGTTCTTCCATTTAACTAAATACTCTTTATAGTTTGGTACGCCACGCCTTCAAATTAGCCTATCAGCGAGTACGCTTTCGACTTCCTTATCAAATGAAGTCACCATGGCAGTTGGTGCATGTTTAGACTCCCCTCTTGTAGGATCTTTTATATCCTTGTGATATGGCTTTAAAAGACTAACACAAAAAACCGGATGAATCTTAAGTTTTGGAGGTAATTGGAGTTGGTTGGAAACCTTACCAACATGTCGAATGATAGGAAAGGGTCCTTCATATCTCCTCACCAAGCCCTTGTGGAGCTTCCTCAAGGACTTGAATTGTTGGGAAAGTGACTTCACCATGACAAGGTCTCCTTCCTTGAACTCTAGCAACCTCCTTTTCTTATCAGCCCATTTCTTCATCCTCTTTGATGCCTTGTTCAAGTAGGCTCGAGCCAATTCTGGTGGTGCCATCTGATACGGGCTCATGGCTGGTGGCTTTGTTCCTGGCTCCAACTCAATTTGATAATCCACCTCTCGCCTTAGTGGCAATCATTTGGGCAATTTCTCGGGCATGACATCCTTGAATTCATCAAGACCATCACATACCTCCATCGGTATGGTGGATTGAGTAGATGATTTTTCATCATTGTACTCCTTGAGAATAACTAAGTGGCTATCCTTCTCCTCATTCCTCAAGCCCTTCTTGAATTGCATAGCAGACAACATCTTGGACTGTGTCTTGGCAGACCTAATTGTAGGTACCATACAAGTCTTTTCACCATCTAATATGTACATGGTGTTGGCAAATGGAACCAGGAAAGCCTTCACTTGATCGAAAAACTCCATACCAAGAACAACTTTAAAGTTGTCCATAGGTACCACAGATAAATCCAAATGACCTACCCACACCCCAAGGGTGGTCTTTATGCCCCGAGCTATGCCTTGAATAGGCTTGGTCGATGAGTTAATGGCTTTGATGGAGCCCCCTCCACCAACTACCTTAAGGTTTTACCTTTGGGCTTCTTCAATAGAGATAAGTTATGAGACACACCTGTATTGATCAAGGCCTTAGTGTCCTTCCCATTGATGTTAGCATCCACGAATAGTAATCCTTTGGCTTGAGTCTTTGGAGTACTTTGAATAACATTCAAGAGTTGCATGGAGTCGACATGAGCACTCTCTTTATTACCTTGTATCTCTTGTCCTTCAAAGGATGCAGTCATGGCATTAAGGGC
This sequence comes from Artocarpus hirsutus, assembly GCA_946598075.1. Lineage (NCBI taxonomy): Eukaryota > Viridiplantae > Streptophyta > Magnoliopsida > Rosales > Moraceae > Artocarpus > Artocarpus hirsutus. Next base: position 28,532 of record CAMOHE010047974.1, read on the forward strand.
CTTTCTCTTAGGACAATCACAAATCTAATGAGGCCCGTCACATAAGAAGCAACTGTGTTTGGATCTAGAAGTGTCTGGACCCTCCTTTTGCTTCCTTTTATCCTTCTGCTTGGATGAGGCATGGTCCTTGCCTCCCTCTTCATGATAGATCTTTGAGTGGTCTCCCCCACCTTTGTTGGTGTTGACTTTCTTCTCTTTGGACTTGGACTCCTTTTGGCTCGAGTAGTCGATCAAGCTCTCAGCAACCGTAATGGCTGTAGCAAGGTCTTGCACACCATGACGCCTAAGTTTGGTTTTTACCCATGGTTGTAGCCCATCCATAAAGAAGAAAAGGGAGTCCTTGTCAGTCATATCCGGAATCTCCAGAATAAGATTTGTGAAATCCTTCACATAGTCCCAAATACTACCTGATTGTTTAAGTCTTCGCAAGTGACCACGTGCCTTTTCTTTAGCATTCTCGGGATAGAATTGCCTTTTAATTTCATTTTTAAAGGCATCAAAAGTGGTGATGGTGCACGTGCCTCTTTGATGTCCTCTTGCCTTCTTCGCCACCATAACATGGCAGTGTCTATGAGGTATAAAGCGGCAATTTGGATCTTGGCAACATCCTCTACAATGCCTGTAACGCCAAAGTATTGCTCCAATCTCCAAAGAAAGTTGTGTACCTCTCGAGCATTACGCGTGCCTGTAAAGCTCTTGGGTTTTGGCACATCAATCTTGTGTGCCTCTATGGTAGGTGTGATAAGACCGGTTGCAACTAATCGCTTGCACAATACAAGGTCGGCTCGTGCTTCTTCCAACTGGATAAGCATGCTATTGATCTCCCTCTGGTACACGTCTTGAACATAAGCCACCTCCGCTGAGAGCTCTTCTTGAAGCTCCCGTATGTCCTTTCTTAAGGACTCTTCTAGCCTGTTAAGGGACTCACGCACGGCCCCATGGAGTTTGGCATCCTCCGCCTCTAAACCGTCCAACCGTTGGTCTATGTCCTCCATCCGTGCATCCCAGGCACTAACACTATCTTCCACCCAAGTAAAGAGTGCATCAAAGCTAGAAACCACGTCCTTGGACTTCCTCCGTGGCTTTGGTGTTGTGGGATCGAGTTGCAGTTCACAACCCCACCCTTGCTTTGATGTTTCCACATTTGTAGTGTTCGTTCTAACACTTGCCTTTGTTTTCGTCATGGCTGAACCGAGGCTTTGATACCAACTATCACGGCCTTACTTTTTCCACAACATGACCGTGCGGCCTTAGCAATCCGATGCTAAGTCAGCCTTCAATTCTCCCAAACTCACAAGGCAAGGCAAGAATGATGATAGTTAAGTGAGAACACTTGAGAGAAACTAAGTATATGAAGCACAAAGTAAGCTTCAATTAGAGTGTGAAAACTTTACAAACGTGGGAGATTGATTACAAATGAGGAGGTCTTCTCCTATTTATAGGCCATTGGCCTTCTAAGAAAACTTCTAGATTTCTATGGAATATAAGTTATCCTAGAACATTCCAGTATATTTTCTATTTCATACATGGCCTAGAATATCCTAAAGTATTCTACAATACACTAGTATGTTATATGTATCTCAAATGTTCTAGAATGTTCTAAAGTTCTCTAGGGTCTCCCAAAGGGTTCTAGAATGTTCTAGAGAGTTCTATATATTTCTTGAGTATTCTAGACCAATGTAAAATCTTCTAGAATATTATGGAACCTTCTAGAATGTCATGAAGGCTTTTAGAATATTACGGAATATTTTAGAAACTCCAATGACTCTACCTCATTGCCTTGATTTCTCTAGGATGTTGTTGCGAGAAATCTACAAGTGCACAGAATCGTAGACAAGTAATAAAGAGTGAGTAGAGTATCGTTCTCATGAGGATTGTGTTAATCTAACTAAATACCGAAATTGATTAACTCTAAAATTATTTGAACAATCAAATATAAAATAGAAAAAATAACAAAACAAAAAAATTTAAATGAAAATCTAAATAATAAAAGACTAGGCATCCGATTTCACCTAAATTAATCCTATTCAAATTATCTAATTTAATCAACTAATGTTTACTCCTATGCTGATAATGAATTTCTCTTAGGTAGTCATTAATCTTTCTGAAGCGTTAATAATTTATCCTAGTTAGCAAATTTCCTACATCTCTGTGAAAACTCTAAACTTACCAAGATTTATTAAGAACAAGAAATTCATAGTGTTACACAAGTCTCATGGATATCTCTATCCTATGATGATCTCATGACATTCAATCATGGTCTAATTTAGTTATCATTTTTCAACCTCAAATTAAATCACAAATCATGCAGAAGGTGCGCAAACTTTTACAAGCATTAAGATTAAATTAAACACTCAGCATAGATAATGAATAAACATCGAATTGAATTAGATTAAATAAATATGAACATTCATAATCTGGCTACATCGTAGCCCTAAAATAGAGAAAATTAGTTCATAATGAAACTAAAAATCATCCTAAACAATGTCCTAAACATGAGGAGTAGAAGAAAAGAACTGTATATTTAGATGGGAAAATGGATTCCATCTTCGGGTTGCACCGATCTTCTTCTCCAAAGTGGTGAGTCCTTCCTTCTTTTCTACAAGTTTTCTTTCTGTCCAAATTCGTGCTCCAACCCTCTATAATGTTCTATTTATATGCTAGGGTTTGGAAGGGTAATTTTGAAATAAAATTGTGCTGAAATTTAAGTTGGAATCGCAACAGTGCCTAAGCTCAATGTTCTGATGCTTAGGCTTCGCAATGGCACCTAGGTGCTAGGATTGTAGCGCCTAGGCGCTAACACAAACCCGTACACCATTTTTTGAACTGACGCCTAGGCGCCGCAGTGTTGATCATGGTCCTTTATAGAATGGCACCTAGGCGCCCAAGTTATGGCGCCTAGGCGCTTTGCTCTTGGGTTTTGTATGAAACTTCGTCAGTAAGAGCGCCTAGGTGCCTATAAGCTGGCGTCTAGGCTCCATTTTCATCCCGAGTCTAATTTTGCTCATTTTCTGTCCGTTTTGTCCCGTACTTTGCTATCATGCATACTTTTTTCTCAAACCTACAAAAGAACACATAACACTATCAAATCCTTATAAATTGCTCAAAACTAACAAAAAATATTAAGTGAGAATCATCTAATTAATTAGCCTAAAACTAACTTATCAGATGTTCTAGAGTATTCTAATTGATTCCAACAATTAGAAAATACTCTAGAGAATCCTAGAGTCTTGATGAGCCTCCAATGGTTAGGATGGAGCAAAAATTGTGCAGCTTGTGACATGTGCTCTGAAGCTGATAACGTGCATCCACTCATGCTAAGCCTCACCTTTATAAGCGTGTTTAGGAAATTACTTAAAACTTGAAGTTAAACCTTAAATTTTATAGTATATGAGAGCTTTATACAGTAGTAAACTTTTGCTTTTTACTATGACATGTAAAAACTTTACACTGTAGTTAATTAAACTTTTTTTTAATGTTGTTACCAAATAAAGCATATATTAATTTTTTATCATATAAATTAATACCGGGAAAAGTTACTATATATATATACATAAATATAAATCAAAAGACTTTTAATATTTTATTTGGTATAATGTCGTGAAGTGAGAAACATTTTTTTGATATAAAAGGCCAAATTAAGAAGAATGGCTGTACGTCTCAATCACAATGGCACAACCAAATACAGTGGAAATAATTGAGGTTGCAAGGTGCATGGCTTCTTCACCTACAGTCAGCCCAGAACCATCCCCAAAGTCTCTTCCTCTCACTTTTTTCGACTTAAGGTTGTTACGCTTACCAACAAGTAAACGCCTCTTTTTACCAAATCTCAACCCCAAACACTCTTTGTCTCTGACCCTCCTCCACTTCCTCCCTCCCATCAGGAACCTCACCTGGCCTCCCATATCTCCGAAGCTTGGCATTGAATAAGCAGAAAGCGACGCCGTTTTGCTGGCCGTGGCCAAGTCCACCACCGATTTCCATCACCTCTCAAGCAACCGACAACATTTTCAACAAAGCAACAAAATTCCATCCTCTAATTCCCAAGTTGTTAGCATGCCAAATTGATCGAATCGCGGTGATGAGACTTAGAAAATGCACATTTCTTAAAGCTAAAATCAATCATTTTGCATTAATATTTCTCGTAAAACTTTGTAATTATAGAAATTTAGTATTAAACAGTGTTTTAGTGTCTTAGTATGAAAATGTATTTAAAAACATGTTTTTAATGTGTTTTTATGTTTAATAATATTTTTAATAATTTTTAGAATTGTTTCGGTGTGTTAAATATTTGTTTAGCGTATAAATAATCAAAACCATAAAAATAATTAACAGTAATTTTATTTTAAGTCTTAATGAATTTGATAATGTGTTTTAAGTTTATAAATATATTCTATAATACTTTTAGTAATTTCTATAAATATTTTCAAGTCTTAAAAATCATATCTATATCAAACCAAAAAAGACTATAAATTTTGGAATTTTGTAATTAATTTTGTGTGTTTTATTATAAAATAAATATTTTTAATATTATTGTAATTTTTTTTCTAAAATAATTAATTTTATTTTAATTTTCTATCTTTAGATTAGAAATCTGACAGAAAAATGGAGCAAAACGACACCAAAACAGAGAAAATCAAACATCATGTGCTTCAAAAACAATTAAAAATCCGCCTCCACCATCCTTGTGGTTGCTGCAACTTGTCATCGTCGTCTACTTGCTGCCAACCCTTGAATTTTTAACCTCCCAGCTTAATGGGTATTGGATTTTGTAAGTTTTTAGTTTTTCTTAAATGTTTAAAAATATAGAGAAAGATAAATTTGTGTAATGTGGTCGTGTTATGTTGAAAAATTTAGGTTGTGATTTTATTGATATAGGATAGTATGTTTGTGATTATGTTGTTGTAATGCATTTGGTTAAGATTTATGATTTTGTTCATTGTGTTAGTTGATTTAAATGATTTTAATGACATGTTTTGTGTTAGGAATTTTGTTGATATAAGGTTGTTGTTGATGAATTTAGGTGTATGATTAAAACTTTTTTTTGTCAATTTTTTGTTATAATCTTTATTATGTTTAAGTTAGTTGTTTATGTTGGAATTTTGTTAATATAATGATCACAAGCATAAATTAGTTAATGAACTAATAAACGATATTATTTAATTAAAAAACTAAAATAGTAATATAATAAAAATGAAAAAAATTATTATTTTAGAATTGCTTTAAAAAATAAAATTAATTAATTTAATGAATATAAAATAAAATAAAATAATTTATTATTTTAATTAACAAGTAATTAGTATGACAAAAAAAATCTAAATTAGAATCATATGTTATTATAAAGTAATGAACAAAATTAATATGAAACTATATAGTTCAATAATTATAGTATTATTGTTTATAAAAATTTGTCAATCAATTTTAATTAGAAACAATACAAAAAATTGAACATAAAATTATCATAAAATTTGATAGATTTCAAAAAATTTTAAAAAATGTGATTTTTTTCTAATATGGTTTGATATATGACTGCCTAGATAGTTAGATGTTGTACTCATAGGATCACGACAAGAAGGTCAGTAAGACTTTTTAATTACTATTTATTGTAAAAATTAACTTTGATAATCGAATATTCAATTCTAATACATTCAAATTTTTGGACAGGCCAACACGACGACCCATCAATCGATGTCTGCGATTGACAACTGGGGCAACATGCATCGTTACAGGGCCACTTGGGTTAACCCTCAAGCAGAGTAGACTTTTGTAAGTATTTTTATTTTTTATATTATCTTCTCTTATTCAAATTTGTTTGTGTATTCATAACATGTGTTTACTTTTATTTGCGTAGAATAAGATAGAGGGGGAGAGATCAACCCAGATGACACAGTCAACTTCCAGTTCATCTACACCTGCAGTTGACAAGGAGGGAATTTTGGAGCAGGTTTTGGGTACACATAAAGAACATAAGACTAGAGTAGGCCCCATACTCTTAAAGAAGATTTACTATGGCGCTACTTCATCCTCTGGCTCTCAGTCAGACGAAACATCTTCAGCACATGTGGACCCGAACATGGAAGAATATTTGCGATCATACTAGAAAGCCTTGGGAATATACGAGAACTAGAGGAAGATGATGGAGTTAGCCTAGTTGCACCTTAATGTCCAATTCCTGCTCCAAACTTGTTCTCAACCTTATGTACCTCTAGGTCTTCCACCTCCTCCAAACGTTGTTAATGACAATGATGATGACACCAGTGATGCTGCAAATTTAAGAGATTAGATTGTATTTTGTTTTTATTTATCTACACTGTTTAATATTTTCACATTATGTTGGTTTTGTTCTATAAATGAAATAATCTATTATCATTTGTATTTTTAATATTAATTAATTTTAATTATTATAATTTAAATATGTTGTAGCAAAATCAATTAATAAAAATAATAAATTTTACTATTAATAAAATAACAAACTAAAAACTTAATAAAAATTATTAAAATTATTTATTATAACATTATAAATAAAAAATAAAAAATATTAGCGATGACATTTTGAAAAAGATCGTCACAAAAAAAGAAGCCACGTTAGCATTTGAGTAAGCATTTGCGACGACATGTTTTTAAACTGTAGTCGCAAAAAATTAAATCTACGTCAGCCCAACGAAACTACCGATGATTCAATTGCAACAACGTTTTTGCTACAACTGTCATCGCTAATAAAATTTTTGCTATTAACTATTCGCGAAGACTTACTTGCAATGACAAGAGATGTTTGCGATGACTTTTAGGTTTTTGCTACAACTTTTTGTTGTCGTTAATGACCCTGTTTGTTGTAGTGTATCTTGAGTATTAGCGAAATATTACGTTGGTACCTTATTGTTTGGGAAATTTTAAAATGGTATTCTATAGTTTTTAAAGATATCAACTTGGTACCTTGAATTTATTTTTTTACGGGAAATTTCTTTTTTAACCTTTTCTTAGTTACTTCTAAATTAATTTTGTAAAACTATAATAGAAAATAAAAACAAAAAATTAAACAAAACTCCTAAAAAAAAAGTAAATAAATGGACTTATTCATTTTTTGACATCATTTATACTTATTTTCTTTTATAGTTTGTACAAAACAATTATGAGTTTATTAATAAAAAGGTAAGTTGAAAATTTCACGTCACAAAATACGGACTCAAGATATCAAAATAATATTCTCAAAAGCTATAAGACGCCATTTTGATATTTTTTTTTAACAATAAGATGCAAATATAATGTTTTCTTAAAATACAAGTTATCAAAATGATAAAAACAAAGAAAAAAAGACTAGAATTTATTTGGAAAAATATGATACCAGCAAGACCAAACGAACTCCCCTCTCCCCTTGACTGTGTCAGAGATAAACCCATGAAGCTAATAGTCACCAGCTTGGGCTTTCCTCCCTTTTCGTCACTTTCAAAGAAAAACAAAGAACAACCACGTGATTAAAATGAAGCAATGTGAATGAAGAATTAAACAAACTTCGGATCATCTGTGTTGGGGAGGGGAAAGGAGTGTCGTTGGGCGGGGCAGAGAATTATTACTATTATTATTATTATTATTATTATTATTATTATTATTAGTTGTTTTCATTTAATTCTTTGAGGGTATTCTTGGAATTTTGAAGTCAAAATTAATTTTGATCCAGAAAAGTATGGATTTGTATATTAAACATAATTTGGTAATATATATTTGATAAGATTAAAAACTAAAAATATACTTTTTTTTAATGAACTTAAAATATAAGGTATGGAAAGATAAATAACCCATATTTCAAACCATTTTTACCCTTAATATTCTAAAAATAATCAGGTTTTTAGCCTTTGATTCAATTGAGGCCATGACACATGTTACACCCTTACAAATTTCATACTTATCAAATAAACATTATTCATAAACCACTTAAAACATAGCAGGTACTGCTGTGATTCCTTATATATATATATATACATACATATATATATATATATATATATATATAATAGTTGTTCTTAATATTTAAATCTAGGATCGCTTTTTCAATCTAACCCATTCTTATCAACTGCGTCAGCACTAGTTAACTCACAAAGTGTGGTTCGGCTAAGTCATAATGAGAGAGAATCTTGAGATAGACGCCAACAATGCTCCAGTCATATAAGCATGTGGGGAGATATACCTAACTTTAAGTAATGCCTAAAGTTCATATCTACTTCATTTGTGGAAGAGGTCAACAATGAAATGATGGGAATCAGTTCAGTTAAATAAGCAAAGAGGATATTCCCGATTAAAATTGATTTATACTTCCATTATTAATTACATTTTACCAAGGCTATGATGAAATTTGAGAGAAAGGCCCTAAGTCTCTTCTGACAATATTGACCATGTATTCAAGAAAAATAGTTAAAAAAAACTCTTTAAAAGTGGATGTAGCTCTCAACGAAAAAACTATTATAATTTTTGATTTTTTTCATTCTATTTTTTGCACTTTCCATTATGAAAATACCAACGAGTGACATCATAGTGAGTATTATTGCGAGAGTTATTGTTTGATGAATTTCCACGGTGAACACACGAGTACACGACCATGTGGCCCTTCCATCGCACAAGCCTTTACCATGATCCAAAACAGTCACAGCCATCGACCACAGTATGTTCTTTGCCCAAACCATAATGCAAGCAAAGCTCGCGCTGGCCCCCCAAAAAGATAAATCTTTTCCAAGTTAAAAGCAAGGCTGGGACCATACGAAGCAAAACAATTCGTCCACATTCAAGAATTAGTCCTTCTTATCTCATGTAATGGAAAATATGTAATAGACTGGAGAACTATTCGGGTGGTATGTACAATATTACGTGATGTACTTGAATTTTGTTAGTTTATCAGGTGGTGTGCTTTTTTTTTTTTTGGTTAGTTTATCACGGGGTGTACTTGTATGCTCTATCAAAACAGTTTTTTTTTTTTTTTTTTGGAAAACTGTGTGAGGATGGTTATCCCAATAAAGATCTCTTTTTACTCAGCCTGGAGCACTACTCATTTCGAAAAATTTCATTCAACCAGCAAATAACTAAAAGGACCTTGCAAGCCGCAAGGCATTATCCTTGTTCTAATAAATTAATACTTTTATTTTACAATAATACCTGTAATTTGAATAACTCCATTTAATTTTTTTCCTCTAGCTCGCAACATACCTTTTAATAGTTTACTATAAAATCAACCAATTGATTCATATAGTGCATGTTTGGGAGGATTGATTCAAATCATTGTAATATATTAGAGCTTTATACTCTACCTTATTTTATCTTAATATTATAGTATGTAAGAGTTTTACACTACAACAACCAAAAGTTTTGGTTCCGTTAAGTACCTAAACAAATCGGAACGTCTTATTTAAATCTGGTATTAGTTGTTGAAGCTATGCACATTTTCTTGATATAATGGTCAAACAACTATTGGCATATCAACCAACAATTATAATGGCGAACCAAACGGGTTGGAAATATTTGAGGTTTGCAAGGTGGCTTCTACTCCATCTACCCTCAATTCCAGCTCCAAAGTCTCCTCTTCCTCTCACTTTCTTCGACTTAAGGTCCTTAAGGTTCCCAGCAACTGAACACCTCTTTTTCTTTGGAATTTCATCCCCAAACACTGCATCTTTTTTCTTTGACTCCATTCATCTAAGACTCAAAACACTTTTTGTCTCTCTCTATCCTCCACTTCCCTCCTGTTGTCAAGAGGCTCACATGGACCCCACCTTCCCCGATGCCTAGCATCGAGTACTCAGAAAATGACACCGTTTCATTGACTATGGCCAAGTCCATCACCGACAAGTTCCTTCACCTCCTAGGCTCCAACAACGCCTTCTGCGAAGCAACAAAATTTCATCCTCTGATTCCCAATTTGTCATAGCATCCCATAATGATTGAGTTGAGATTTTGGCGATTCAAGTCACCCTCTTCCCGAGCCATGGGTTTTCCATTGGGGTCACTGCGCATCAAACCATCCTCAACGGCAAAAGTTTTATCTTGTTTATGAAATCATGGGCCTACATATGTAGTTCACACGGATCGGGAGACAAAAGTAGCGACGTAAATCATCATGATCAATCTCCCATCTTCCTTTCATTGCCGCAGGAGCTAAAATGTGACGCCCTGGGAAAGGGGTCAGTAAGTTTTGAGTAAAGAAGATGAAAATAAATAGAATAAGTAAAGAAAAATACATAAAAGTAAAGAAAATAGAGTAAATTTACTCAGAAGATGAATAAATATCATTAATTATTATTAAATATCAACGATAGTCACTATCACGTAGATGTCACCAAGGTGGACAATAGAGGTGTCATTATCATTCACCATCACGTGGATGTTTACCACGAAGGTAGGTAAGTAAATAAAATATAAATAACACCAATAATAATAATAATAATTCAAGAATACTGAAAATTAATGTAAATCATCGTCTTTGAAATTAAACAAATGGTGGGACTCACAAAGACAAAAAACTAACATCATAAAATACGGATTATAATAATAATAACGAAATCACTGTAAATCATCATTTGCAAAATATATCAAAGTATGTATTTAATATAAATGACAACATCGAGACTAGTCGTACAATGCACGTATTATACCACAGTTTCGAGAAAATACCATTTCAATCCATAGAGCAAGGTTTCAATCTTGGGCCTATCATTCCTCCTCAAACTTGGAAGGGGGATTTTAAAAACAAGAAAACGTGAGCAGAAGGCTCAGTATGATAATTAGTTAAAAATAATTTGTTTAAAAACAATAATCATAGATAAAAATATCATTCGCAAACAAATCTAAAGATCTTGATAAAAATAAATAAATACACACTTGTAAGAAATTTGATAAAAAGGTCACCGTATGGCTTTTGAAAATCCGAAAAGAATATTGAAATACTATTCTTCAAAATTAGGACAGAAATTATTTCTACAATCATTTAAAAATCAAGCATTTAGCCAAGATAGTTTAAAAAGGGCTACCAATGAAAGAGATTGAAATATTTTACCTTAATGGAAATTTAATAACGTAAGCTTCAGATAAAATTCAACGTAAGCTCCGATCAACATTCAAGAGCTTAAAAACTACATTTAAAATTAGAAATTATTTTCAATAAATATCATTATGTTAATTTAATTATCAGTATGCTTTACTCAAAATAATCATAACCCAAAATCATAATCCTTTTTTTAAACATTTCAGAATCATTAAACCTTAAAAATAGGAAGAAAAATACAAGTTTTCAAGTCCACAGTCGGCTTGTTGAACATCCTGGTTCGACCTACCGAACCTATACAGTTCGGCTTACCGAACATAAGCTGGCTTGCTGAACTTATCAATCCAGCATGCCGAATATCAACATCAGCTTGTCGAACTGAAAAAATCTGGAGACCCGAGACTTTGAGTCTCGACCTCCCCAAGCTTAAAAATTCAAATTAAAACATGTTTTCTCAATCCCAGAGCATAAAAATCATATAAAAAGCATAGAAAATCATCGTAGAACAAATTTCAACCATTTTTTCCCAAATTTGAATATAATTTCACAATAGATTTGAAAATCTAAGAAAAATGTTAAAACTTGAATAAATTGATTTTAGCTCAAACAATGATTAAATCCATAATAAAACAATTCCTATAAGCTTAGATCAAACATTATCTGAGCTCACGAAAGTTTGGATTGTAAAATACATCAAAGATTCAAAACGAAAATAAAAAAAGTTTTAGAGAAAAAGGGCTAACCTTTAATTGGACTTTTTTGAAGTAAAACTTGATGGATTGAACTTCTTTCTCAGCTTTAAATCAGCGAAAATGGAGCTTGAAATTGAAATTTTGCAAAGAAAATGAGAGAGAGAGATTTGCGGAGGGAGAAACGAAAGAGAGCTCAGAGAAAATGGGAAAGAAAAGGAAGGGAAAGAGAGAGAAAAAAAGAGAGAGGGAAAAATAAAAGGGTCAAGGGCATTTTCGTAAACATGAAAAAATATGGGGTAAAAATGTCATTTGATATATTTAAAAATTAAGAATCAAATTTTTAAATGTAACAGATGAAATAAAATCTTAAATGACTAAAATTAGCATTAAATTCACGCTTTGTATACTTAATAATTAAACTTAACATAATTAATCTCAATTTAAAATTCAGGAGTGTTACATAAAACCAGTTTTGATAGAACTTGTGTTGGGGTAAACTTGGCACCTTTTTCCAAGGAGCTCACTTCGGTTGTCCGACCACCTTGCTAGGACAAAAGTCATTCTTGGAGCTTACATAACTCCTATTGATCGGTGCAGTTTTTCGAGGTGGCCCCCGAGGCCTTCTTTGACCGCCAGTCAAGATCTCACCTCCTTAGGAAGAACATATGCTCGAGTCTGATGGATATGGCCTAAAGCCAGGTAAACAACCTATTCCCAGGGCCACAACATGGCCTCATTATAGTCCTTAGATGAAGGATTGTCCACCTTTTGGGATTATGACACTTGTTACCTACTGCCCTAACTCCATCGTATGAAGTGTCTGGGTCAATGATCAAACCTATTTTACACCCAATCCAAGTGGTGGGCTATAAATGGGAGCATTTACTTCACCACTAAAGTAAGTGGATTCTCTCATACCTAACCCTAGTCTCACTCTCGGTCGAACAGGTATCTGACTCGTGTATCAAAGAGTCTTTAGCCAGCACCACAAATGTGTCCTTTTGACCTCTGAGGCGTTCCCACTTCTTGCAGGTCTCCCCTCAGGAAGCCGAGACAAGTAGGATAGGTAGTTCAACCATTGTACGCAACCGCATGTGTTGTTAATCGATATCAAGGCATCAAACAACTTGTATCAAGGAGTCTTCCAATCTTGCAACTATCTTCTCGAACCGATGGCTGAATATCGACGAAACTGAAAATAGAAGCTTATTACCTTTGCTTGAGATTTTTAAACCAGTTCAACCAGATTCAGTTCGAGGCACCTTCCAATTACCACGAGGGAAAAAAGAAAAGCCAAAACGATTGGTAAGTGTTGAGAATATGGCAAACAAGGATATTGATCAATGTTGTTCAATTCATGTGTGCACATTTTCAGTTACGTGTGCCTATACTTGGACTTGTTTAGGGAAAGCCGAAGATCAAGAAATCAACGACGACAAAATATTTGTAGCATTCGGCATAAACTGTGTTGTTGGCCAGGTTACAGCTGTTGAAAAAGAAGCCCTATTGGGAAAAGAAGGAATTCTTGTGGCTGTAAATGCAATTCATAAAGTTATAGAAGGCCTAGATCTAAATGGAGCTGTGAATCGGTTTCCACCGTATCTTAATACAGTAAAGACATTGCCAAGAGTGTATTCTGTAGCATCATCGCCTCGGTTCGAGGTTTACAAAACCGATTTCGGATGGGGAAAGCCGGAAAGGTGGATGTTACCTCCATAGATAGAACTGGGGCGATAAGTTTATAGGACAATCCAAATGGGGATGGAGGAGTTGAGATTGGATTGGTTTTGAGGAAACATCACATGGAAGCTTTTGCTTCTTTATTTTCTGAAGGTCTTGAATCTCTCTGAGTAGCAAAGTACGTAGCAAGGGTTAAATAAATTAATCTCTCAAGCGAATTTTATTGTAAGACTATAATTATATCATTTTCTTCAATGACTGGGAACGGATTATAATCCCCCTTCAATTCTCCAGGCCGATTGCAGTGTCCCGTGTCAAATCCTAAGTGTTTATTTTTTTATTTTGAGTGGGCGTTTAGTTGTCGGAGATATACGTGACATATTCATAATGTGATGTTTAGTATTATCACGTACGTTGTCCGATTATGTCCGATTATTTAATTATGGAATATGTTTGTGTGAGTTCATACTGAGATCTAAGTTGAAGCTCAATTATAAGTGTGCAATTATTTCTCTGCCACACAGTTGAAGCTCAATTGGGCTATGATTTTATTAGCTAGAAAATTAGTAAAATGATGTAAATAAACAAATTTAAATAGTATAGGTAATTGTAAATAATTTTGGATTTCATGGGGGTAAATTTGTAAATTAAGAAAGTATAAAAATTTGATCACAAAATAAATTCAAAATTTTACCAAATTTAGTTATAGGGTAAGTCTATGAATTTACCCAACAAATCTCAAATCAAAGCTATATGGTATCCAAAATTTCTACCATTTTTTATTTTGCATAAAAAAAGATATGCAGCTTTTCAAAAACACCTACATTCTCTGTTAGAATTTTATAAGTTTCGTGTTGCGTCGTCTATCTTTTCTTCCCAGGCTGAAGTCGAGCACCAGCCTTGGTCTGGTTTTTGGATCTCTAGCACGAGGGAGGGGGCAACGCATAGTTTCAATTTGCACCTGAGTGGACTCTAGATGGCGGAAGATCAACTAGGTGAGGGTGGTCTGTGGTTTGTGATTTTCGGTCTTCATGGTCTGAGATTGTAGTTGCTGAAAGTTGAAATCGGTGAGTACTTAGGGCCCATTTGGAAGCTTTTAAGCAGTAGAAAAATATAAACATGAGAAAAAGCTTTGTTAACAATGTTGGTTTTTCCATGGAAAAGAGCTTTTTGATTGTACAAGAGCTTTTGAACCTATTTGATTAAATAAGTAAAATTCTCTTATTTTTATAAAAAGTAATGTAATATTCTTGTTTAGCCAAATACATTTGAAGCAATTTTTGGACTAAATAACTCAAAAGTAGCTTATCTTAACTCATTTTAAAGGAGACCATAGTCATTTACTCTAAAGCTCACCAAGGACCTCACAACACACACCACATCCGCAAACACTCTTTTTTTGTTTATTTTAATTTTAATTTTTTAATAAGTTTAAGACTTCGGAGAATAGTATATAAATATTGGGAAGCAATAATTTTCACAGGTTCAAACGGTGAATTTGCAAAATTTGATGTTTTTAGATTGAATTTGGGGGCTTGTAGATAAATTTTAGATTAAGATTTTTTTAATTTGAAGTAATAGATTGGATTGCTCTTTGATCTTTAGTCCGTTTAATCTGATATGTTAAGACCTATACCTTCATCCTTTATAAGAATGTATAGTGGGTCAATGTGTTTGGTGTAATCATGCTTTTGCCCAGTGGTTTTTGAAAGCAAACGCACAAATGGAGAAGCATGCGGATTCATTAAAATAACCTTTTACTAATAAAATATAATTCTTAACCTACCTCTTTTATTTTTGTCCATAACAAAATAAAAATATATTTGAAAAATGTCTGTTTAAAAATTACAAATCATTAAGAAATACACTATATTGGAAAATGAAATTATATTTGTTAGTATTTTAGTGTAAAAAATTATTAATAATGATCTTAAAATTAGAAACAAAAATCTACACAATGAAACAAGTGTTTGTATGTTTATTCTAATCATTAAATATTTTCACGTCAATTTTATGCACAGTTTAAACAAACACCTAAAACTTTGATTTTTGGACCATTCCGAAGAAAAAAAAAAAAACTGGCATTTTCAACAACTTTGAAAAAATAACAAAGTGCCTACCTACTCCGGTCATGATAACTTCTGGCTAAGAACAAAACTACAACGAAATTTTACAATGGCTGAGCAATGGCAAATTGATCCTTTTGTCTCTTTTAATACTTTCTTTATTCATAGAAAAGTGAAAGGACACTATATGAATAAATTATTTCTAAAATAAATACAGAATAGAGAAGAGGAAAAATAAAGGTTATAAATGTATAAAGGTGTCCAAAATATCAACTCCAATTTTAGTGGGTGTTTGAAAGAGTGGTGGGAACCACTTTTACTGTAGCATGTGAGAACTTTTAACCGTAGCAAATTTTTTTATTGTTACTGTAGCACGTGAGAACTTTTTACTGTTCATAATTGAGATTGTGGTAGGAACCACAAATGCCAAACACCACCTTAAACTTTTTTTAATTTAACTTTCGCTGCAATGAATTATCATCTAGGTTAACTTGGTGGCAATGTTTTAAAAACATACTAAAAAATCACAATTTAGATGTCAAATAACTTGGTAAAAAAATGAGATGAAAATAAATTATTCTACTATATGCGATATTTGAATGTCACGGAAAGCCAATCTCAAAAGCAATTATGCGAGCAAGCCATGGATTTTTTTTTTTTTTTTTTTTTCAGTTTATTTTTTGTGTGGAGAGCTTAGTGAACTCTGAGAGTCGCTTGTCAAGGTACATCAATCGTTAAATTTTAACCCACATCGATTAGAACGTACGATCACCTTTCTTTAGTACTCTTATTGTTTTTTTTTCTTTTTTGGGTGGAGTAGTATGACTATATTGTTGTCACTATTGCTATTTTAACAGAAGATGTAGTAAGACCTAGAATTTGTTATCATTGCTATTATAATGATTTCAAATTGATACCCGTCCAATAATCTGATGATAACTGTGTTATTTTTACTTTGAGAATAACGGTATACCATGCATCATGAAGACTAATTGATAAAGATAATCAGGAATACTCCTATTATATGCGCGCTGCATATATAATTCAAAAATGATCTATTTAAATTTTGATCACAAAAGAGCGTGTTATATTAAACAGGTGCGTTATGTTTGTGTGACATTCCAAATTTCCAATTGATAAATCCAAATGAAAAATAATGAACTATTTAAAAAGAAAACATGTAAGGAAAGGAACTCTCAACTCGAGATGGCCGTTGATCTCCATGAATGTGGGTCGAGGGTTCATCGGGCTCGTCAAGGGTAGGGGAAGGATTGTCGGAGGCCATCTAGGGCGTCGAGGCCCGTCGGTGGTGGGGTTGGGGCTGTCCACGGAGATTTGTTAAAGCAAACAATTTCACAATATTACCCAAACTGATTTTAGAGAAATACTTAAAAATTTAACAAAACACAATTTACAAAGTAGTCCAACATATTTCTTAAAATATTTTTATTTTTAAATTTATATTGAAATAAAAAAAATTGAAAACATAAGTCCATTTCATGTAGAGCAATCATTTCAACATACGTAACACTAAACAGCGCTTTCATTCCACAACAGCCCAGACAATCCAAATGTCATTCTTTCATTCCACACCTACCCGGATAATTCAAAGGTCATTTTTTACATTTACTGGTGGTACGCTTTACTATTATTAGGGTATTCCACAAAATAATTAAAACTATTGATTAAAATTATTTTTATTGTAATATATAAAAATTTTATATTATAATAATTTTTTATGTTGTTATTGTAGTATATAAAATTTTTTTGTTATTTATTACTAAAAAAATTAGAGAGATTTTTATAAAAGGCTTTAAGAAAAAATTTTTTAATAAAATGATCTTTTTTTTTTCATCAAAAAACAAGTTTTTTAGGCAATAAAACATCTCTATTTTTTTTATAATGTTTAAGTTTTTGACTTTGCTATAATTATTTTTCTTATTTTAAAAAAAAAACTGAAGTAATTTTTTTGTTTAAAAAAATATATTTTTTGATGAAAAAAAAAAAGACCATTTTCTAAATTACATTTTTTTTTTTGGCCTTTTTTTCAAATTCTGCCAAAAAAGCATACAGACCAGCGAGTTTCGGTAAGTGCGCTATATTTGTTGATGCATGTGAGCAACGCATAGTGGTACTTTCCGATTGTGGGTGGTAGAATTGCCATGGCCAAAACAATAGAGTACTCCATTGTCCCTTCCTTCTCAGATTCACCCGATTCCCTCTCTGATTTCACTCTCCCTCTAACTTTCTTGGACACCTTCTGGTTCAAGTTCCCTCCGGTCGAGCGTCTCTTTTTCTATTCTCTCCCACAACCAAAACAAATTTTCTTGGACTCAACAATCCCAAAACTCAAACACTCTCTCTCTCTAACCCTCCATCACTTTCCCTCTCTCGCCGGAAACCTAACTTGGCCGAGAGACTCCCCCAAGCCCATCATTCTGTACACCCCATACGACGGCGTTTCGCTTACTATCGCCGAGTCTGACGAGGCCGAAGATTTTGATCTCCTCTCCAGCGACAACGTCCGCAACGCGGCGTCGTTTCACCCCTTCGTTCCCAAGCTAAAGGTTACTGAAACAGGGGCTTCGGTGATAGCCCTGCAAATCACTCTGTTTCCGAACAGAGGATTTTGCATCGGAGTGACGTCTCACCATGCAGTTCTCGACGGGAAATCCTCGACCATGTTTATAAAATCTTGGGCTCTTTTTTGCAGATCGGAGAAACCGGGTTTACTGCCGGATCATCTAACGCCTTTCTACGACCGGTCAGTCATCAGAGACCCCGATGGCCTCGACATCCTGTACGTGAACCAGTGGTTGGCGTTTACCGGCTCTAGTACTAGTACTCCCAAACATGACGACCCAAATCTTTTCCAGTTTCTGCCGAGTATAAACGTGCCATCGGACATCGTTCGAGCCACTTTCGAGCTCACCCGCGCCGACATAGCCATGCTCCGGCAAAAGGTGTCGTCCTCTTGGGACAAACCAGAAAAGCTCCATTTAACATCCTTCGCTCTCACACTCTCCTACGTGGTTCTCTGCATTCTCAAAGCCACGGAACACGATCATGAAATCGCCAAAAAGAAGGTGTACTTAGTCTTTTCGGCGGATGGTCGGAACCGCCTAAGGCCGCCTGTTCCAGAGAACTACTTTGGGAACTGCGTTGTAGCGCCCCTGACGGACAAGGATATAAGAGAGGTTTTGAAGGATCTCTCTGATCATGACGCGTTGACGGCCATGGTTGTGCAGGTCAGCGAGCTGATGAAGGAGTTGGAGGGAGATTTGATGGAAAGAGCGGCGGAGAGGTTCTCGAAGGCGTTGTCGGCGTTGGCGGAAGGGGTTCGCAGCATCTCCGTGGCTGGGTCGCCGAGGTTCGGCGTTTACGACGTGGATTTCGGTTGGGGAAAGCCGAAGAAGGTGGAGATCGTTTCCACAGATAGAACTGGAGCTATTTCCATGGCAGAATCTAGAGATGCGAGCGGAGGCATCGAGATTGGTATCGTTTTGAAGAAGAGTGAAATGGATATTTTCTCTTCTCTCTTTCTCGCCGGCTAAGAAACTTATCATGTCTAGAGTTTTCTTTTTGTTTTCCCTTTATGGCAAGAGTGTTGAGAATTTTTTTTTACTTCCGACGAACTTTCATCAACCAATCGAAATCGATTCAGACAACAACAATAAAGCATGTTGGTATGTGACTCTGTATCGTCATCGACTACTCTGCTTCGTCATTTTAATTCCCTATTCTACCATCTGCCTTCATCTTTTTTTTTTTTTGTGCATATTAATAAATTCAGAGGGAAATTGTTACGTTGTTTGGTATGACAGTGGAAACTATTAGTTAGGATTATTTTGATTGTAACATATGAAAATTTTATAATATAATAATTTTATTTTTTATTGTAATATGTGAAAA
>CAMOHE010047975.1:1296-31182 GCA_946598075.1 Artocarpus hirsutus
ATGAACTTAGATTAGCTAGAATATAAACTTGGTTTCATCAAAAATGGATTTAAATCGAGATTTTTTATTTTTCTCTATATTTGGATTTTTTCAAAAATTTTGTTTAAAACTTGTTTTAATGCATTGAAAAGTGTTATACTATGTTTTTCTATTGTTTAAGATCATTATCCATGCCTGAGAACTGATAAAACATGTTAGATTTGAAGATTTGGGCTCGGGGAGGCAGAGACCCGTGCGTGAAAATTTTTAAAATTTTCCAGATCGACAAGCTGAATTTGATCTTCAGCAGGCCAGATTCATGTGTTTGGCAGGCCGGATTCATCCGACTGGCAGGCCGAACCTGGAAAATGTTCGACGGACCGGACTTGGCTTTCCGACAAGCCGAACTGCGCAGTTCGACAGGCCGACAGGCATGGTGCAGTTTTGTGAATTTTCACCTGTTTTCACTGTTTTGAACCCCAATTTAAATTCCAACTTTGTTAAATGATTTTATAAACTTAGATGGCACACTAGGACACCATGAGATGATTTAATAACCTAGGATATCTCGGGTTAGATACTAATAGACCTAGTTCTCATTTAAGGTTGTGCGTGGATCCGCGGAGCTAACGTATAGCTGACCGGGATTACGGTGTAGGATACCAACACGAGTATCGAGGTAGGACTTCTACCCCTTCTTTGGTAGCCAATTTTAAATGTTTTGGCCTTGAAATGATTTTTAAATAAAATGTTTTTCAATGATTGGTTGAAAAAGGATTTCTTGCTAATTGTTTTCTTAAACAGTAAATTGAGGTGTTTTCATAATAAACCTCATAATAAATCTTAATGATTATATTTAGTAAACAGAGATTTTAATTATAAAAAGATATATGGGCATGATGCTATATCAGAGATTGGGTCGTGTAGAGAACGACCTTGGGGGCAGGTCCCGAAACCCAACTGGGCCACTTCGGTGGTGAATATCATGGTTTGCCTGAAATAATAAATAGGTATTCTTGATGAACGAAAGTACTTATTTAATTTATTTTTATTTATTAAGACATGTTCTATGAAACTATTTATTTGTTTATTTTTAGAATATAGTTCTATTAAGCCTTTCGCTCCTATTTTATTTGTTTTAAAATCTTACCGCATAGGTGGATATCAGCTTAGGATCGGAGAAGAGTCCGCTGACTAGACCTACGACCAATAGAGGATTTTGGTAGGTTGTATCATAGTAAGATAAGGCATGTAAATTCTTAACTCTTTTTTCTTTGGACTGTGATTGTATTGTAATATTGTCAGTACTGTGTATGTGTACAATATGTGGGCCAGTGGAACTCATACTCACTTCACCCCTATTAAGTTGTTTTATTGTTTTCTTTATTTATTTGAATATTTTGATTGCTCATCGCAACGATTTTAAAATTATCACATTTTTACTAATAAATTAAATTCTAAAACCTAATCTTTAACTAAATCTCTATTTAATTAACTTAATTAATCCACCACGTCATCTCCCGTACTCCGAAGCATGACAGAATCCTCAAAAAAATAACTTTATGAGAAAAATTCAGACAAGAAAAAAAAAAAAAAAGAATACGTGGTCATTGCAATTTTTGAAAACAATAGAATGCAAGACCCAAAGCATCCCTAATCATAAGCGAATATAGAAACTCGGTAGTCGATTGCCCATAACAAATAAGGCTTTTTATAGCGTATCAAAAACGCCATCATAGGATATGTATTGCATTTGAACGAACGCTTTTACGGTCCATACAATAAAAAGTCTGCTAGTTTCATAACATTTTTTTGGCGCTATCATAAACTTTAATTTTCAAGGTGCATGGGCCATGTTTAGTTGCATTTATGAAATGCTATCTTAACCCGTATCAGTTATATATATGTTTTTATTTCTAAAATACTGTTTGATAATACATTGTTATTTCATATTATAGCCTATATTCTAAATGCAACCAATAGCCTATATTTTTTTAGTGTAAAAAGAAGTGGACAATACGCTAAAAGAAGCCCTATAGTGAAAGCGTTTACCATTTGGTGCTAGGTAGAATTCTCGCCCTACAAGATCAAATCTAATGATCACTATCGCATCAAATTTTTGATCGGCACTTATTGAGAAGCATCCATGATATTCCCCAATATATTCTATCGTCAAGATCTTGATGCTCATAGTGTTTGTTATTATTAGAACTATCACAATTTTTGACAGCCCAAACCTCAAAAGTGATCATGCATGGAAGGACACAGAGATTATTTGGAAAAAAATCCACTTATAAGAAAAACTTCATGAAGAGAAGTCATCACATTTTTTGAGGTGGCATTTATTTAAGGAATCTTCAATCCATACTCAGTCGTGGATACCCCAATAGTTAACGAATCTGACAAATAATGCCAATCTAGATCAAATCCACTATAGTTATGTCACATTTAGTGTTAGACATATATGCACTAAGGAGTAAAAATGTAATATGTTTTTGGAGACATTTTTATCAATAAAGAGTTTATTTATTATTCATTACCAAATTATTGTCCTCTTTAAATTCATATTTATTGGATGTATGATAAGCAAACAAAAGTCTAAGATTGTCAGTCTAAACCTTTAGAATCAGGCATATAATGGACAGACTATAAAGAAGACATGATTCTAAAGGTTACTGTCTAAATCACAAGATCCGCAATCGATGGAATAAATTTGGACGCTTTATTCATGCAAAGATTGTTATGTTGTTTATATCCCTAATGAGAGATGGTTCATCTTGGCCATCAAAGGTGGACTTCGTGAATAGAAATATTGGTGTATTGTCATAGGTGACGATGTATTGAATCGGGAGATAAAGTGTAATTGATTTGGATTAATAATTATGTCTTGGCAAATCAATTCACTTTAAACAATCATATGTATTGTATCTTAATCTTGAGATAAATAGTAGGCCTGTTGTCTTGACTTATATCTTTTGATGTACCAAATGATGACATCCATATATTATGGTACGTATATTGGTATGTTGGACACATGTCTCTTGATAGCATAGACTTGTTATTCATAGATATGAAATCCATAGCTCATCTTTAGGAGTCGATAATATCCTTTTATATGCATTATCTTACAATTGGATAATTGGAGCACTCAACCATTTAGATATATAGGTGTAATCAAATGGTATATTGTCTTTGGATGGTAAGTTTTCCAATAATGAGATAATGGAACATAAGAGAAAAATAATCAAAAAAGTAAGACAAAATTTATCCTTGAGCCGATTATGAATATCTTATGGGGATACGATACATTATGATATATCATAGAGACTTAGCTATTCGGCTTCGTAATCCTAAGTGGTTTGAGAGTACAGCTCTAAGCTTTTAGTGGAGTAGTGTTAGAGTTGATAATTATAAAAGGTATATATGAGATATTGAGTTTTATAATTATTAGGAACTTGAACTATATAGGTCAGTTAGGTCCCTTTTACCAGCTCATAATAAGTCATGTAATGATACGGCATGCTTTTCTAATAAATTGGTAACTTATATTAAATTATTACGTTGGCTAAAATTTGAGTTAATTAGATTTAATAATTCATATTAATTTATCGGTTGAATTAATTTTGTAATTAATTCAAGATAAACATGTTTGTTTATCGATTGAGTTAATTTGGTAAATTAATTCAAGGTAAATGTCTTGAATTTTTGTGGATAATATCTTATTTATATGGGTTTAACTGTGTATGACTAATTTAATCAGATAACTTCTCTATTGAGTTATTTGAATTAAAATTAAGGCTCTATGAAAGATACCCAAAACTAATAAAATAGGAATTATCCAATTGGTTGAGATAGCATCTATCGGATCAACCTAGAGATTTCAAATTAAATTCGAACTCGTGGATCAGCGATGACAGTCCAAATCTGATTACTTAGATTAGACTTTAGAATTGATTTCAACTCAAATTTTGAGGTCTTATTTGATAATGATTGACCCCAAGTCCAACCTATATAAATAGGGAGTGAGATTCATAGTTATAAAGATCAATTGAGAGATCAAGTGTGGGCATTTTATTTTGTGAGTCTTTGAAACTCCCATAAAGAGCTATTGTTCACAAATCATGAACAATAGTTCTGGGTATTTCTTAATTGGTTGAAAATAGAGTCACCGTGGAAGAGCTATACAACGTGCGCCCACACGCACTCTGATCGTGGATAGAGAATAGCAAAGAAGACTAATTGGTTAATGCTCTTTTGAAACGTTCTTCTCTTCATTAATTACAGGAGCTCTTCGGCAAACAAGGTTAGTAAAATCTGGTTAATTTATGCATATAGCATGTCAAACTTGTGTTTTGAAACATACTCTGATATAAAAAAAATTAATTTCTGTTGCGTACTATTTTTTGAACAATTGGTATCAGAGCTAGGTTTTTACATAAATTTACAAGTTTGTGATCATGCTATATATATAAATTATGTGACCTTGATCTCTCCTGTGCTTGAATTTAATTCTTTAGAGAGCTAGTACTCTAGGTTTCTATATATTTATATGTTGTCATGGATTGTATGGTGAATGTTTATTAATTAATTATGATTGATTAAATTATTATTTTATTATTTATTAATTGATTAATTTGTGCTGGTTATGGTTCTTTAAAGGTTAAAATGTGTGTCTAGATTTTTTATGTAATTAGATGGTGATCTATCATCACCGTCTAGAAATTATTATTTAATTTAAATTTGTAAGAATTTTATAATTAAATAATTATTTGAAGTACAAGACGGATCTAGAAGATGAATGATAGTATTCCACAAGTATTTCTTGAGTCTCTAATATTATGTTTTTGAATTGTTGAAAATAAAATTAAAAAAATGTCTTAAAATTATTTTTTGAAAAATTTAGCCTAGGTGAGGGAGCGGTCGACCGCGATAGCTATATTGCGATCGACCATAGCAACACAGGGCAGAATAGTGGCTCTAGCGGCAGGCTAAACTTTTAGGTTTGGTAGGCTAACTGTTGACGGGCGGTCAACCGCGATACATATATTTCGACAAGCTGGTAGAGAGCTATGTTTTTAAAAAAATGTGTGTTTTTTTGGTGTAATTTTGATTTTGTTTTTGGGACAATTCTAAGAAACATTAAATTTGGATATGACCGGAAATATAAAGTATTCGATCTATATGAGATTGAAGACTTGAAGATGGATAATATATGAAGAAAGATACAATTTGAAGATACAAGGATGAAGAATCAATAATATGTTTCGATTGATCTCTTGTAATCTTTAATTTCTTTTCTCTAGGGTGGAACCATAATATTATGATTGTTTTTTATTATTTTGCTTGTAGCTTTACATGATTGCTTTGCTTGGTTGAATCATAATATGATTTGCTATGTATATTGATAATATGTCATATAGAATAGGGAGTGTTGCTCATTAAAAATTGTTCATGCATGTTTTAAAAATAAAACCTTGATTTTAAAAGATTGAATGAGAGAAGGTTTTCGAAGAGAGGACCTACGGCTTCCATCGTTGGTCCAGAAGTAGCATATGGTGGTTTGAACCCCTAGGAAGGGACTTCATCATATATCGAGTTAGATCTCCGGGAGGATAAGGTATTTTAACATGATTTATTATTGCACACATAGGTGGTGATTATAAATCATGGATAAAATATTGAAATGATAATTATACACTCATGTTGATTTTATTATTAACCTCCCCTAGGAGCTTTGTTAATAAAACTGATGGCCAAAGAAACGATTATTAATATATGCTGGATCGTCCGGGTCCTAGATGGCATATATTAATCAGGAGGGAATCTGTGTTTGTAATTGAATTTGGCAATTTTCCCCTAGGCGGCTTGTTGAATTTTGAGTTAGGAATTATTGTTGTAAGGTTGTGATTTTTTCAAGGTTTTGACTTGTAAACACATTTATATATTTTACATGATTGTGTTATCTTACTAAATTATTATAGTATGTTTGCTTTTGTTTGGTATATGATTCTTTATTGTAAATTAAAAATTTCTAAAAGTGCTTTATCTTCAATACTCGATGATAACCAATTAACTGGTGATAACTATAATGATTGGAAATGGAACCTAAACATTGTCTTATCCTTTGAGAAACTAAAATTTGTGTTGACAACTCCTTGCCCTCTTGAGCCTACGAGAGATTCCAATAATGAGCAAATCTAAGCGTATGATCATTGGAAAGATACTAATGATCAGGCCTGTTATTATGTTATGGCCAATGTGAATAACGTGCTATAGGTTGGACATGAAAATTATGAGACTGCGAAGCAAATCTTGGATAATCTTGAAAACATGTTTAGAGGCTAGGCCCTAACAAAAAGGCAAGGGGCACTTCGAAAACTTCTAAACTGCAAACAAAGGCTGAGGACATCTATAAAGGAGCATATGAAGTTGATAATGGGTTACCTTGCTTAGGTGCAAACCAATGGAGCTGACATTGACGTTGGAACACAGATGACTATAGTCTTTGAGACTCTATCTAATGAGTTTGTCCCTTTTTGAGCTTAATTTAATTTAAGCAATAGAATGGATATAACCTTGACTGAGTTAATGAAGCAGTTACAAGAGTTCAAAAATCTGGTAAGGGAAACTCCTACTGGTGGTGAGGCCAACTTGACGGCTGCATCCAGTTCCAAACCTAACCTAAGGAATGGAAGGAAGTAGAGGGCTGAGAATGGGAAGGTTGAGCACATAAAGAAGAATTGCAAGGGCTTCCTATCTAATGGAAGCAGATGTAATCTTCTGGTTATTAAAACTTGTTTAGTTAAGGAATCTAGTGACACTTAGGTTATAGATTTCAAGGATTATAGATTCCGAGGCAACTAATCATGTTTGTTTTTCTCTGAAAAGGTTCAAAGAAACAAGGAGTCTATTGAATGAGGACTTCATGCTTCAGATGGGCAATGAATCCTTGGTGTTGGCTAAAGCAATGGGAGATGTCCATCTTTATTTTGATAATTACAGGAGTTTGGTTTTGCGAGATTGTTTTTTCGTTCCTAAACTTAAAAGAAATTTAATATTTGTAGCTTGTTTATTTAAATATTTCAATTTGGTTTCTTTTACTAATAAAGTGGTGATTCATAAAAACAAATCTTTTATTTGTAATGGATGGATGTAAAATAATCTATATTTTATAAAAACAAATCTTTTATTTGTAATGGATGGATGTAAAATAATCTCTAAGATGGACTTACTACTGAACATTGAGGTTAATGATAATAACTCTAAAAGTTTTAAGACTTCTCACTTTAATAAGACTTATCTTTGAAATTTGCGACTATGTTATATTAACTTAAATATAATTTAAAGGTTGGTGAGGGATGGACCTTTAAGTGACTTAAAGGCAGAATCTATACCACAATGTGAATCTTGTTTGGAGGGTAAAATGACCAAAAGACCATTTAGGTCTAAGGGCAATAGGACTGAAGAGGTTCTCGAACTTGTGCATAGTGGTATTTACGGTCCTATGAACATCTAGTCACAAGAAAGGTATGAGTATTTCGTCACTTTTATTTATGATTGCTCAAGGTATAGGCATGTGTACCTAATGTACCATAAAAGCAAAACTTGTGACAAGTTCAGGGAGTATGAGTATTTCGTCACTTTTATTTATGATTACTCAAGGTATGGCCATGTATACCTAACGTACCATAAAAGAGAAACTTATGACAAGTTCAGGGAGTTTTAAGCTGAAGTAGAAAAGTAATTGGGTAGACCCATATAGGCACTTTGATCCGATGGAGGTGGTAAAGACCTTTCTGATGAGTTTTTGGGACACTTGTTAGAGAATAAGACTCTATCCCATTTGACTATGTTGGGCATTCTGTAGCAGAATGGCATGGCTAAGAGAAGAAATAGGATTTTGTTGGACATGGTTAAGTTATGATGAGTTATTCATCATTGCCTTTATCCTTTTAGGGATTTGTACTATAAACCGCATGTTATCTTTTGAACAATATACCTTCAAAATCAATTCCTAAAACTCTCCAGAGTTGTGGACGGGGAAGAAGACATTCTTAAATCATATTCACATATAGGGATGTATGGCTCACATTTTGTTTAGGGAAGCGAATAAATTGGAATCATGTTCTAATTTGGTGTGTTTATAGGATATCCAAAAGGGACTGAAGCAGGTTATTTCTATAGCGTAAAGGAAAATAAAGTCATGGTTTTAACTAATGCAACATTCCTTGAAGAAAGTTACATGGATGACTTTAAGCCTTGAAATAAAGTGGTGCTTGCGGAGTTGGCGAGTGATTCAATCACTCCAGGATTTCTAGTGGAAACCACTCCAATTGGTTTAAAAAAACCAACCAAACACAAACAACAAGCTAAGAGGCGTCAGCGTAGTGGGAGGATTGGACGTCAACCCGAGAGATATATGTTCAATGGTGAAGCCTTCTTGGCTGGCCCGGTTGAACATGATAGGGATCTTTACACTTATGAAGAGGCTATAGAGGATCTTGATTTGAAACTCTGGACATAGGCCATGAACACAGAGATGAAGTCTATGGAGACTAATCAGGTTTGGGAACTTGTGGATCTTCCTGAAGGTGTAAAACCTATAGGGTGTAAGTGGATTTATAAGAGAAAGAGAGGAGTGGATGGAAAGGTTGAAACCTACAAGGCTAGAGTGGTAGTTAAAGGATACATGTAAAAGGAAATAATCGATTATGAGGAAACTTTTTCACTTGTAGCCATGCTCAAGTCAATCCATATTCTCTTGTCCATAGTTGCCGTTCTGGATTTGGTAGATGGATGTCAAGATGACTTTTTGAATGGCTATCTTAATGAGTCCATATATATGGTATAGCCAGACGAGTTCAAAGCTAAGGGTCGAGAGGGTAAGGTTTGTAAACTACTAATTAAGTCAATTTATGGACTTAAGCAGGCTTCCCATTCTTGGAACATAAGATTTGATCAAGTGATCAAGACTTATGGTTCGCACACAATGTAGACGAACCATGTGTTTACAAACACATTAATGATGAAAAGGTGGTTTTTCTACTAATCTGGCAATGACATTGGGGCATTATCATCAGTTAAATTATAGTTGACCAAGCAGTTTTACATGAAGGACTTGGGTGAAGCTAATTATGTTTTTGATATCTAGATCTTTCAGGATAGGAAGAACAGAATGATAGCGTTGTCCCAAGCAAGTTATATAGATAAAATTCTCAAAAGCTATGCAATGTAGGATTCTAAGAAAGGCGGGCAACCATCTAGGCCTAGAATTTCTCTTTCTAAGAAAGACTCACCAAAGTCTGATGAAGAAAGAGAATATATAAAGAAGGTGCCCTATGCTTCAAAAGTGGGTAGTCTTATATATACCATGCTTTGCACACGACTGGATATTAGTTATGTGGTTAGGATTGTAAGTCGATTTCAGTTAGATCCAAGACCGAACCACTGGGTTGCGGTCAAGCATTTTTTCAAGTACTTGAGAAGGACTTGAGGGTATATGCTTATGTATTTAGGTAAGGATTTAACACCTCTAGGATATACTGACTCAAATTTCTAATATTGTCTGGATTTAAGAAGATCGACTTCAAGTTTTGTGTTTACTCTAGGCGATGGTGCCATTGTTTGGAGAAGTGTCAAACAAGATTGCACTTCGGATTCAATGATGGAAGATGAGTATGTGGCAGCTAGTGATCCTTCGAAAGAAGTAGTGTGGCTCTGCAAGTTTCTTAGGGATCTTGAGGTAGTTCCTAGTATGGATAAGGCGATATCACTGTATTGTGATAACAGTGTGGCAATAGCTAATGCTAAGGAACCAAGATTTTACAAGAAGAGTAAGTGTATTGATTGAAAGTATCATGTGATAAAGGATTTCATTGATGGTGGGCATGTTACTGTATGCAAAATCGCATCTGAGGACAATTTAGCTGATCCATTCATGAAGACACTAATTATGAGAGTTTTCGAGAGGCATGTGGAAGCTATGGGGATGCGAGATTTATCATATTTAATCACTTAGTGCAAGTGGGAGATTGCTAGACATGTATGCCCTAAGGAGTAAAAATGTAATATGTTTTTGAAACATTTTTATCAATAAAAGTTTATTTATTATTCATAAACCAAATTGTTCTCTTCTTTACGTTCATATTTGTTGGATGCATGATAAGCAAAAAAAAGTCTAAAACTGTTGGTCTAAACCTTTAAAATTAAGCATATGATAGACAGATTATGTGGAAGACATGATTCTAAAGGTGATGGTCTAAATTATAAGATCAAAAATTGAGGGAATAAAGTTGGGCACTTTATTCATGCAAAGATTACTATGTTGTCTATATCCCCAACGGGAGATGGTTTGTCTTGGCCATCGAAGGTAGACTTCGTAAATAGAAACATTGATGCATTGTCATAGGCGACGATGTATTGGATCATGACATAAAGTATAATTGATTTTGATTGATAATTATGTCTAGGCAAATCAATTCACTTTAGACAATCATATGTGTTGTATCTTAATCTTAAGATGAATAGTGGGCCCGTTGTCTTGACTTATGTCTTTTAATGTGCCAAAGGGTGACATCCATATTTTATGATAGTACGTATACCGGTATGTTAAAGATATGTCTCTTGATAGCGTAGACTTGTTATTGATAGATATGGAATCTATAGTTTCTCTTTAGGAGTCGATGATATTCTCTTAGATGCGTTATCCTATAATTAGAAAACTGAAGTGCTCAACCATATGGATACATAAATGTAACCAAATGGTATACTGTCTTTGGATGGTAAGTTTTTCGATGGTGAAATTATGGAATGTAAGAGAAAAATAATCGAAAAGATTAGACAGAATTTGTCCTTAAGCCGATTATGGATATCCTACAGGGATACGATACATTATGATATGTCAAAAAGACTTACCTATTCGGGCTT
Organism: Artocarpus hirsutus; assembly: GCA_946598075.1. NCBI lineage: Eukaryota > Viridiplantae > Streptophyta > Magnoliopsida > Rosales > Moraceae > Artocarpus > Artocarpus hirsutus. The sequence goes on from CAMOHE010047975.1 coordinate 12,202, forward strand.
CATAAGTCTATTTAGTTCGAGAATGCAGCTCTAAGCTTTTAGTGGAGTAACATTAGAGTTGATAATTATGAAATGTATATCTAAGATATTGGGTTTTATAATTATCGTGAGCTTAAACTATATAGGTCCATCAGGTCTCCTTTGCTAGCTCATAATAAATCCTGTAATGATAAGGCATACTTTTCTAATAAATTGGTGACTTATATTAAATTATTATATTGGCTAAAATTTGAGTTAATTGAATTTAATAATTTATGTTAATTTATCAGTTGAATTTATTTTGTAATTAATTCAAGATAAACATGTTTGTTTATTGGTTGAATTAATTTGGTAAATTAATTCAAGATAAATGAGTTGAATTATTGTGGATAATATTTGATTTGCATGGGTTTATCTGTGTATGACTATTTTAATCAGATAAATTCTTTATTGGGTTATTTGAATTAAAATTGAGGTTCTATGAAAAATACCTTGAACTAATAAGATAGGAATTATCCAATTGGTTGAGATAGCATCTATTGAATCAACCTATAGAGTTCGAATTAAATTCAAACTCGGGGATCAGCGACTATGCGGTCGACCATGCCTTTGTATTGCAGTCGACTGCAGCAGTTGGAGTTCAAATCTGATTACATGGATTAGACTCTAAAATTGATTCTAACTTGAATTTTGAGGTCTTATCTAATAATGATTGACCCTAGATCCGACCTATATAAATAGAGAGTGAGACTTTATAGTTGCAGGGATTAGGTAAGAGATCAAGAGTGAGTACTCTATTTTGTGAGTTTTTGAAACTGCTCTAAAGAACTATTGTTTATAAATCACGAACAGTAGTTCTGGGTATTTCTCAATTGTTTAGAATAAGAGTCACCAGGAAAGAGCTGTACGACGTGCGCCCCCACGTACTCCAATCGTGGATAGAGAATAGCAAAGAAGACCAGTTGATTGAAGATCTTCTAGAACGTTCTTCACTTCATTGATTACAAGAGCTCTTCGGCAAACAAAGTTAGTAAGATCTGGTTAATTTATGCATATAGCATGTCAAATTTATGTTTTAGAAAATACTCTAATATAAAAAAAATTTAATTTCCGCTGCGTACTATTTTTCCAACACTTAGTCCCAAAGTCTAGTGGTTAGTAACTTGATTTTGTCTTGGGTAAATGTGCAAAAAAGAGACCATTGGCTGGAGATCAAATCCAAGATTGAATGAGGTAGTTGGAGCTAATGTGGGAGGTGCCGACGGAGGAGGAATGGCGAAAAAGTGGTTCCATGTTGGGGAAGACCTTGTCGGAGCCATCTGAGGGCCAAGGCCATGGCCATGATGGTAAGGACGAGGCTGAGGCGTCGGAAGTTGGATGGCGTTAAGCGTGGAGGTAGTGGTGAGGTTGGGAGGCAGCGGCGTAAGTAAGACTTTTAAAGAAAGGAGCGAAGAAAAGGCCATGAAACATTAAATGAGAGCAATGTTCGTTTGGTGTACTTGATGCCATGTGTGAATTTTTAGTTCACAATGATGTAATATAATTTTATTGGGTGAAGACAGAATATGAGACAGAATTTGAAGAAGATGATCCTGCTCCCTTAAAAAGAAGAAAAAAAAAAAACCAATTATATGCAACATGTATATATTTTCAACTTTTTTTCCCCGTCAATTGTAAACTCGTGGGCATTTCTAAGACTCTTCATATTATCCATTATTAAATTATTTCAACTATTAAACTGGAAACATGTGACAAAAACATCCAAATCGATAATCACGTTAATTTTTGACAGAAATTTACAATATGTGATGTGAACATGGGTCAATATATTTACAAGATCTTCTACTAAAAAATCTAATCTACGAGAGGTGATATATACTTGTTTATGAACAATATATACAGACAAAAGTAGGACTTGAAGTTTTATTTAAGCTTCATGATCATCTTGTGCAATTAATTATATGAAATGGATAGGGATTTGAATTTCACAATTCAACAGAGTAGTCAAGTATTGAAGTAAAAGACATATTTAAGTTGATAATAGACAACATTTTTATTTTTATTTTATGTATGTCAGTATGTATCATCTCAAGTTTTACCGTTGTTAATTTAATTTTGCTTTCCTTCCTCCACCTTTTGCCCTCTCTCTCTCTCTCTCTCTCTCTCTCTCTCTGTCTCTTCTAACTTTTCCAAAGTTTTTGGCATTAGTTTAAGTAATCTTGTAGCATAGTAAATCCAGATTTACAAAAATAATAATAATAATAATAATTCTATTTTATAAACCTTTTCCCCAAATTTCTGCATGAATTTTTATCTCACCCCTTAAAACTAGACTATATCTCTTCCTTTATCCTAGGCATGCTCAAAACTTCAAATAAATTTACCATACATTCTAGCGTTTTCCATGACAATATGAGATGATATTCCATTTAGACCATATTTGAGACAAAATGGACTAAAAAAACTAATTCTAGCCAAGAAAAAAAAATTAAGGACCTCCAATAATTTATTAAGAAGTACAGCTTACTTAGTCCCGATCGAAAGCTTCTAAATTGATGTTAGATAACCAAACACAAAAAGCAATAAATTAACCATCACGACTCCCAAATTACATTCTTTTCTTTCTTTCTTTCTTTGTTTTTTGTTTTTCAAATTTTTAGATGTACTTACTTGCACGTGTCATGTTTTAACGATAAGAAGGCAGGAAAGTTGAACTAACGGGACCATTGTACAATTTCCGCCCAACCAAACATCCTTGTACAACCCCCCACGTTACTTAACAGTCTGTATATAACCCCAAGCACCAATCTCCACTCCATACAAACCAGAAAATACTTGAAATCTTTATATATCCTTTTTACATTCATATCTTCGAGAAAAAAATCTTTGATTTTGATTTAGAAAATATGGGATCCAACATTAATCGCTTCATATTGGCCACATTTGCTGCTTTTGCGTTTCTGGCCATTGATGCCGGTCTAGCAGCTCGTCATCTTCTTCAAACACCAACCGGGCCCAATTTGCCAATGCCCAACTTGCCCCCAATGCCCACCATACCAACCATGCCCCAGCCCAACTTACCCAATATGCCCATAGGCCCTGCCCTGCCTCAGCCCAACTTACCCAATATGCCGGGAGGCCCATCCCTGCCTCAGCCCACATTGCCCACTGGACCGATTACAATCCCAAATATGGGCCTCCCACCATTGCCATCTGTGACATCTCTGCCAAACATTCCGATCAACTTTCCCAACATTCCAACCACTTTTCCCTCCATCCCATTTCTCTCCCCACCACCTTCAAAGCCTAGCCCTTGAAGATCGAGAGATTTCCATACATGAGTCTATGTGATTTTCTAATATTAGTTCTAATATTTGTTCCAATACATATATTTACATTGTTTGTATTCAAGTTATTGTTGTGTACCTTTTTATTGTTCTGCGAATGATTGTTGTATACTTAATATATGTATTGCAAGTTTTATATGGTTATCTTATGTATGAATCACAAAGGATATGGGACATTGCTTGTCCTAGTTAGTGGATTTTCAAACTATGTTACTTTGATTTATTTGGCTTCATTTTCCTTCGTCCGTTAGAGTTATTAGGTGGTTAGAACTTCCAGCAAAGTTTATTGACTCGTTTGTCGACGCAGACATTTTAAGCGATTAAACTCCAAGTTATTTTTCCTTAATAAAAGAAATAAATCTATGCATAGTCTAGTAGTAAATATACACCAAGCAACAACATTGTAGGTTTTTTTTTATTTCAATAATGGTTGCATGAATAACTCCTTGGTAAATCCCCACGTATGAATCCATCTTAAAGTATACAATTATTCAAATCCAATACCCCCAGTTACTAAAATTAAAAAAAAAATACAAAACAAAAAACAAATAAAAAGATAGCAAGAGGAATTAATTAAAAAAATATTTTAAGATACCATTTTATTTACATAATTTAGAGACCATCATTTTTCCCCTAAACCAAGAAAGAATCAATAAAACCAAAATTGATATAAAAATAAACTTATAAGAAAGATCTAGGGTTAAGAAATATGATATTAAATGCTTTGTCGCTTATACTTCTTTGAAAGCACGTCTACTAATTTAAGGTGTTTTAATAGTTAGAAAACCAAACTGTTTTAAATGTGCATATCACATCTGGAGACGGTGAAATAGGGATGAGTTATAGGCAAGGGAGTTTCTCGATTGATGGCTTCGCTTGCCTAAAAAAATTTTCCTACATGCGGATTGGTGCAAGACTAACTAAACTGGTATAAGCCCAATTTGTGATAGAGATCTTTTATGAACTTTACACGAAGAAATTGCCAAGTTTTTTATGAATCTAGAAACGTGCTTGAGAGGATCAATTTCATATTATAATTGCTATCTATTGACGCATCACATAATTGCCACAAGGATACTTTTGAGAAGAAACAAAAATATGGTATCAAAATTTTGGCTATTTTAATTATAAAAATTAGACTACGTTATAAGAATTGAAAGCTTATCCTTACTGAAACACAGTATGTGTCGTTGCTAAAAATGTTTTAACAACGACTTTTAGCAATGACTTGTTATCACTAAAAAGTTGTCACTAAAATTTCGTCGCTAAAATTTTTTTTTAGCAACAACATGTAGCTTTGGTGACAACTTGAATGAAGCCGCAAGACGTCGGTAAAAATCTGACTACACTACAGCAACATGTAGTTTGTTTGGAACCATAATTTTGTAGTTTTAAGTAATTTTTAGTCTAATTTTTGTAAGAGAAAACACAGTAACAATTTTAGAGTAAATTGGTTAGTACTTTACCTGTTTACTATCGTTTTTTTTCTATTGTTTTTTTCTTTCTTTGATTCATATCATTTCTCATAGCTAAAAAGGTCAAAATATTCTTATATAATACATGTTTGTCTAACCCTAATCTTAACCTAGCTATGTTTTAAAATTGCTAAAAAGTAGTATTTCTCGTATTGACCTCTTTAGATTCATGAAATATAGTTCCAACCACATCCACAAAGGATCCGTACAACCTTTAGTATTAAATTAGTGCTGCTGAATTTTTCTCTTGTTTTTTTTTTGGCCTTTTTCTCCCACAAGTTTGACAGGAAAACCACTTCCGGAAGTACCATTATATGCGAGAAATATATGTTTTTCAACTTTTCTTACTTTTTTTCCCCTTCTACTATATATTTAATGTTTGGACATGGATATAGAAGGGACGACACATGCCAACAAAGTACACAACTACACAAGTTTCTTCACCAATTCTAAACTAATAGGCGCTTATTAAAACTGTTGTTCATAGTAGCCATTGTTAATTTCTTTAAACTAACCCTTTGAACTGTAATAAAACACATTTTTATTTTTAGGTGAAATTAACATATGTTGTTATATGTTTTTTTTCTTTATGAACTACATAAATAGAATTAAGACTTGTAGTTTCGTTTAAGCTTCAAGATCATCATTGTATTAATAATTATATTACGGGGATTTGAACTTCACACTATAACATATAACTAGATGTAGGAATAGAAGGCATATTTACTTAAGATGGTAATAAACAACATTTTTAAAGTTTTTGTTTACATGTTGTTTTTACCCTTTAATTTTTTAAGCTACAATCCATTCTTTCTTTCTTTTTCTCTTTTCAAGATTTTAGCTGTACTTATTTGCATGTGTCATGTTTATATAAGAATAAGAAGGCAGGAAAGTTATAAGAAGGTAGGAAAGTTGAACTAACAGGTTCAATGTACATTTTCTGCCCAACCAAGCATCCTTCCTCAACCCCCAACCTTGCTATAGCATCTATATATAACCCAAACACCAATCTCCACTCCATACAAACCAAAAGTACTTTAGTCTTTATATATCCTTTTTACATACAAGTTTTTGCTTAAAAAAAAAAATCTTTGATTTTGATTTAAACAATATGGCATCCAACATGATTCGTTTTATATTGGCCATGTTCGCTGCGTTTGTCATTCTGTCCGTTCATACCACTCAAGCGGCTCGTCATCTTCTTGAAATGCCGACTGGGCCCACTTTGCCAAGCCCCAACTTGCCACCAATGCCCACCATACCAACCATGCCTCAGCGCAACTTGCCCAATATACCCAGAGGCCCAACTCTGCCTCAGCCGACGTTGCCCAGTGGGCCCATTACAGTCCTAAATTTGGGCCTGCCACCAGTACCATCAGTCACTTCTCTTCCAAACATTCCCTTCAATATTCCCAACATTCCAACTACCTTTCCCTCAGTCCCGTCTCTCTCACAACCACCTTCAAAGTCTAACCCTTGAAGAAACTTGCATTTATACATTTGCCTTTGCTATGAGGATATTTATGTCTTATCCAATATTCGTTAAAAAAATATGGAGTTTGTATGAGTCGCTATTTAATTACTTCGTTTATGACGATGTTATTGTTGTGTACATTTTATTTTTCTGTCTAATTATTGTTGTGTACTTACTATATGTATTTGTGAGTTTTTTTATATGATTATCTTATGAGTCACAGAGGATTTGGGACATTGCTTGTACTAGCCATAGTTTTGGATTTGTAAACTTTTTTTACTGAGAGTTATTTGGATTCATAATCTTGAATATATTAACTTTTTTTTTTTAATTTTTTGATCGCTTGGAAGGGACAAAAGAAACATTTTGTTCTTTCTTCAACGATTTATGATCTCTAGTAGACCTCTCAATAGGATTAAAACCAAGATGAAGTTTTGATCCTGTCAAAAAACAAAAAAACGACTAGATCTCGTACGATTCCCAAGAACAAGAAATTCTTTGATTTCTTCCGAAAGCATATGATTATTCATATGCTTTTCACGTTTCGTAAATAGTCGGGATATTAAGGAATATTCAAAAAGATATTCATATGCTTGAGATCATATGTCATTAATACGCCGTACGTCAAGATTTTAAAAAATAAAAATGTTTTTTTAATTTTTTTCCCAAAAGAATAATTACCACTGTTGTTTCTTAAACTACATGAGCATTATAATAATTTAGTCCCTTAATTTTTAATTTTAACAAATTAGTCCATGAATATTTTTTTTCGACAATTTTGATTCCTAACAGTAAATTAAGAAACAATTTCATAAATCTAAAATAGATAATCATATGCTCATCGTTCGGTAAGTGAAAATTTCACATTAATTATAGTTGCAAATAAGTAGAAAATATCATACGAAATAGATACATGATTATCTTTATTAAATTATAGAATTATGGATAATTTCATGGTAAGAGTTGAATTTGTCAATAATAGAGCTCCAAAATACAAAATTACAGTATGAAGATGATTTCTGAAAAGTTATTTTGTGACACAGTATTAGTAATAAGTTTATACAATCATCTTTCAGTGGAAATCCTTGTGCCACCTTGTCACGCTCCCCACTCAGGGTGGTGACGTGGTAGATTTAAATTAAGTAAACCAATTTTTAATTAAACTCACCAATTAATTAATTGGGTTATTTATGAAAATAAGCTAAATTTAAAATTTTTAAATAAATACCCTTAGACCAATGAAAGTTAAAATAAGAAGAAATAAAAATTAATAAAAACAAGTTGGGCCGCACCGGACTCACGTTTGTGTGCACACATAGTATTTACACAAATAAATACAACCACAGTCCAAATCAAAAGAAAATGATTAAAATATTGCATACCTTGATTTGATAAGCAAATAACCTAAATAGGAAGATTTTACAGTCCAAGTGTATGTCTAGTTGCATCCCACTCGACGCTATGTTGTGAACCACCTAAGAGGGGGAGAAGTTTTAAAAATAATAAAACTGTGAGTGGAAGGCTCAGTAGGATTTTAAGTTTTAAAAACATTAATCTTTAATATGAAAATCATTATTAACACAAAGATTATAAAAAACAGTAAATAAAATCCATTAACTCCATTCTTACCATTTAATTCATTATTCATTTGGAAATAGTCTCATCATTTAGTCTTAGACAAAGCCATTATAATCACCACCGTAGTGGTTCAGCTGGATTTCGAGACTTACCCCCAAGGTCGCTCTTTACATGACCCGATCTCTGAGTGTGGCATCATGCGCTAATATATTATTCCGAATGGTGTTTGCAACACATCAGGCTCTATATCATTATTATTGAGTGTTTCATTTACATTCATTATTCCGTTCATTATTCTTTGTAATTATTTCATCATTCCACCTATACTGGAATAACTGAATAAATACGTCATAATCATACCTGGAAAACACTTTTTAGAAAACCACATCGTGGCCTAAACTCTTTTAAAATTATGGCTACAAAGGAGAAGGGGTCTAGAGTCCTACCTCGTTGCTTAGCATGATACCACATACACCACAGTCTCAGCCCACTATACTTCAGCTCCTTGGAACCACGAACAACCTTAAAGGTGAACTAGATTTGTCAATATCTAACTTAGAGTATTCGACAATACTATTTTATCTCATGGTATCTTAGTAAAATCATGTCACAAGGTCAAAATCTCCATTTATGTCTTAAACGGTGAAAACAAGTGAAAAATATCCATTTTAATATAGCCCGGTCAGCCTAGCAAACTCTTGAATCCAGCCTACCAAAGCTCAAGTTTGGCTTGTGGATCTGTCGAAATCTGGAAAATTCTAGAATTCGAGTCTCGGCCTCCCCGAGTTCAAATATCATTTCAAACTTGTTTTTTTAATTCCTAGAGCATAAATAATGTCCAAAAATGATAAATAAACATAATAGAACACATCTAAACACTTTTTAATAAGTTTTACACACAGATTTTCAAATTATTCCAAAAATGAGAAAAAAGAAAAAAACTTGTTCTAGCTCGATTTTTGTCCCATCAAGCTTAAATTTATGATGATTTGGGTCCTATAAACTTAGATTAAAGGTTTTCTAAGCTCGAAGAAACTCAAATTCAACATTCAAGGAGGAATGAAAAGTTTGAAAAATTAACTTTGAAATTTTGAAAAAAAATAAACTAACCTCGAATTGGATCTTTAAATCGAGTTCACGGAGGCTAAAATCTTGCTTCTTAGCTTCCTATCTAGCTGAGAATCAAGGTTCCTTGCTCAAATTTTTTTGGAACCAAATTGAGAAAGAGAGAGGAGAGAAATGAGAAAAGAGAGAGAGAGTCTGAGAGAGTGAGAGGAAAGAGAGAGGGAGAAGAGTTTAAATAAAGGGGGGACATGGTGGTTTTTTAGATGCAAAACCATGTCTAGTACATAGATTCTAAAGAGAGACGTGTTGGGTATTTGACAAATTGTTTTGTTTCAAAATTCAAAATAACAAATAAAATAATTAAAAGTGAGATTAATTTGAAAGTACCACAAAATAATTAAATCAAGTTCAAATTACATTATGGCATACTAATTCACCATTTTACATATTAATCATGCATAATTAAATTTCTAAGTGTTACACTCCTTTTTCAATATCAACCATAAATACGTAGTAACGTGGTCAAGGAACGGAATAAGTTGAGGGCAAAAGACATAAAAACATATAAAAAATGAATATGGTGCGTCTCAAATTTAGTCACTTTCACGAGGAACACGTTGGAAGTCGAATCATTTGGTTACAGGCACCTTTCATACCCATAATTTTTTTAGGAATGTTATCATTTTGATACCTATGTCTGGAGAAACGTTACATCAGCATCCTACCGTTTGGAAAAATATTAAAACAAAACCCTATAGTTTTATAAATATCACTTTGGTGTCTTGAATGTATGTTTTGTGATGTGAAATATCCTACTTACCTTCATTACTGAACCCTAAATTAATTTTATAAAGCAATAATAGAAAATTAAAATAAAAAATTAAACAAAACTCAACAAAGAAAATTATATATGCAGATATATTCCTTTTTTTTTTTTTTAGAATTGTTCCTACTCATTTTCTTTTGTAGTTTTAACAAAACAATATGAGGTTTATTAATAAAAGAGTAAGTATAAAAACAAAAGTTCAAGATACTTAAATGATACTTTTGAAAACTACAAGGTATTGTTTTGATATTTTATAAATACTAGGATATCAATGTGATGTTTTCTTAAAACACAATGTATTAAAATGATAAAGTCTCTTTATTTATTTATCTATTTATTTAAGTATCAAACATATGATGTGCTTCTCTATAAATAAGAAACAACCTTGTATTTGACAAATCGGTTCAAACTTATAAATTCAGACTGTTTATAATATAAAATTTTTACATGATATATTATGACAACCCGCCTTTTCAGGCAGTCACTTTACATTCTTAAACATCGTTCTTAAACAGTAATCTTACTTACTTAGTAAGAAAAATACTGAATTAAAATTTTTTTTCTTTGAACATTCTTTAAAACGTACTTAAAAACTGTTACAACTTTTGTCGTCATTCAAGTTGAGACCTCGCTCAACATTTGTCATTAAAACTATTTTAAATCATTCCTTAAACTTAACAAGGAACGTTTATTAAATCATAGCTTAAAACTTTACTTTATAATTTTATAATATATTTAGTACAATATATCTGAAAATTTTTAAAAACATTTCTTAAAACTCTAATTTTCTTAAAACTTTGAAAAAACTATATTAAATAGTGGAAAACATTTTCTTTGTGTAGCGGAAGCAAACAGTGGTAGTATCCATACCCAAATCTTCGCATCTATCCTCCGCAGCACCTAACTCTTCTAACGGGTCCTATTGATCGCCCATAAAACCTCCTACAACATGAAGAAACTTTTATGAGCTTTTATTCAGTAAATTCAAACATAAACTCACAAATCATTTAAATACGCTTCAAAAACTTTTCTCATAAAAACCTTTCTCTTGAAACATTTTTCATAGACGTTTTTCATAAACATTTTTCATAAAACATTTCTAAAACATTTTTTATAAACATTTTCATAAAGCATTTCTGTAACGTTTTTCATAACACGTCAGTTATAAACCTTTTCTTGTAAACGTGAAAATGTTTTCCATAAACACTTAACATAAACATTCCTCAAAATGTTTTTCATAGCATTTAAATATTTCATAATAAGGACAGCAAGCAAAACTAAAATGCATGTTTCTATTTATACTCAATTATGTACTTTCAATTATGAGCGTCTTATAAAAATTCTTTTCTTATTTTAACTTTATATTCTTGTGCCTTAACTTCCATTATCTTACTTTAACTTTCTATCCATGTCCTTATCTTTTCTTATCTTACCTTCACTTCCTTATTTTACTTTAGTGTTCGTACCAACTCATTAATCATGAGATCATAAACATGATACTTTCCTTGTGGAAGACTTGAGACCATCGAACATCGAGGTCATGTACCTCACATCTAGGAGGTCAAACTTTGACTTTACTTTCATTACCTCACAACTAGGAGGCTAGTACGAAACTTTCTTTTTATCTTTATGTTACCCTCTTATTAACTTTAGTGAGTATGTCAAATGCAATCACATCATATGCAAACACATTTGCAATTTATAGCTTATATAGTAAAATCTATTGCATAATAAATACAACTTATAGCATAACAAATGCAACATAAAACGCAAATACATTTTGCAAATCATAGCTTGTACTCTAACACTTATTGCATAACAAATGCAACTTCTTACATAACAAATGCATCATATAACACAAACACATTTTGCAGATTATAACTTGTTCTCTGAAACTTGTTGCATAACAAATTCGACTTCTCACTTAATAAATGTATCATAAAACTTATAACTTAAACTATAAAACATTATGCATCGTCATAACACAAAACACACTTTAAATACTTTGAAAATCATAACTTGAACTCTTAAAAACATTACGCAAATCAATATGCAAATAGACGTTAAACATACAGTTGCAAATTCATTACAAATCTTGCTTTGAATCTTTAAAACTTTTTGCATAATAAATACAAATATACTTTAAAAGAAACTTGCATAATAATTGCAAGCTCATTTATAAACATATACAAAAATGTTTAAAAATTATTTACTTCATACTGTAGGTGAAGTTTGAAACTTATCTGGACTATGCTCTAGCGTTTTCTATTCTGTTTCCTATCCTTCCATTAGTTGGCCTCTGTATCATGATCATACGACACCCGACTAATTAGTTAACTTTTTTTTTTTATCAATCCACTTGATGGATAATAAAACGTAGATATTAACTGTTCTTTTCTTTTAACTTGACTTGTATACTATTGGCTTACCTTTCTCTTTACTTAATTTTATAACCCATCAGGGTTACTTTTCCTTTACTTGAACATCCCTTATTAAATTTCTCATCTCATTGGCGATTTTGTTATTTAATGTATTATAGAATATTTTTCGCCTAAGGACGTTATGCTAAATCAGAGTGTTCAACTCTGTTCTAGCTGTTTCCTTAATAATGACGATTTTGCTCTTAACGGGTTTTTCGTCCATTTCGTAACTCTATAAAACTCATCGCTTAACTTTAACGTTCCATTACTTACATATTACGGAAAAATTTCAGCTAAGAAGCGTTTTTTTGATATTGAGCGTTTCGGGTCCGTTTTGGCCATTTTCATAAAATGACCATTTTGCCCTTAATATCTTTTTCTTTCATTCATTTCTTGCCTAACTTTAAATCCTTTGAAACTTAACATCTATGACACTTACTGCCTACAGCAGTATAGGAAACCAACGTTCTCTAGTGAAAACCTAATTTTCATACAATTTACAGTTTTAGCCCAAAATCCAAAAATATTTGCATTTCTAACCCTAGAACCAAAAATAATCTTTTTAAACCATTAGTCCCTATTTTTCATGAGAAACATTTTTGCTCAAAGTACCATATTCAAAATCCTTTGGAAAAATTACATTTTTGTCCTTAAATTTTTTTTTTTAATTTTAACAAATTCTTGTAAAATTAAAATATCACAAACGATTGAAATTTTTGAGATGAACTGTTTGTGTTGCTCAACAGTTTTGTCGAGGTCTACAAATTTTATGTTTTAACTTTTACGAAATTCCCATTATACAGGGTGTTTTTGGTCATTTTTTAATTCTGCTAAGAAGAAACTTTTTCTTTCAATTTAGTCCTTGGGGCATTTTTGTAAGAATCCATTTTTAATCGGCATCTCTAACCTTGCAAGGGTAGTTCCAACTCTTGTTTCAATCATTTTCATGCCAAATCATCATTTTTGCAAATTAGTACTAAAATTACAAAAATAACACTTTTTTCCAAAAACTAAAATTTTCAACATTTAAACCTCAATTTTCACAATATCAACATGCCATAATTCATGTTTCATGGGATTCAACCAAACTTATTTAAGAATCCATATACTTTTAAAGGAATAAAAATCAAAACAAAAATCACAAATTTTCAAAACTTTAAAATTCAAAACTTACCCCAAATAACACTTTGTGTTTCTAGCCCTCCAAGAGCTCCTTTAAAACCTTTTTCCTAAGCATTTCTCACACAAAAATGCTTTGAATTAACCTTCCTTCCTTAGCCCAAGAAAAACCATGAGAAACCTTGAAAAAAGTTAAGGTTTTTACGTTAAAACTTAATAAAATCCTTTGAACTTTCCCTCTTGAACTTAATTGGGGTTATTTTTACAAAGATGAGAAGTTGAAAATTTTTTGAGGAAGCTCATCCATAGCTGCCGGTTTGGGAGGAAGAAGAAAATGAGAGATTTTTGGCTAAACTCACATTAAATGCATACTAATCCCACTTGGTGACTGACCAAGTAATCCATAAGTTTACTAATGTGGCTTAATGTGATTGGGCCACCTTTTATGCTATGGTGGACCAATAGAAAATCAATGGGTGTCCATTTTGTGGGGGCCCAAAAATTTACATTGTATAAGTTTTTACCACACAGTACTTTTCTTATACTGCCATGATAAAATCAGTGCAAAAACATATTCTTAGACTGTATAAAGTATTTTACTTGCCTCTGGTTTATTTTTGGAGGCTGCACATAACATTTCTTATTTATCTACATCCTCTAAACTGTATGATTCTTACACTGCTTTAACTTAAATAGTCTAATTTTTGTACTGCATGATCTTTAACAGTCCAATTCTTATGCTGCATTACTCTAATATTGTACAATTTTTCATGTTATTATATAATATTTTTTCTTAAACTGTATTTTTTATCTTAACATAATCTTTAATTTAATGTATTTTTAATGTATAAAAAATTCTCGTGTGTTACAAATATATAAACTAAAAATATGTAAAATGCTCACATGATATGATGCCTTGTTTGCTTTTATTTTAAAATTTTTTAAACTATTTTTGTATATTTTTTTAAATAAAAATTTTAAAAATACTCTTAATATAATTCTTAAAAAAATTTTATTTTTTAAAATGAAAATATTTTCCCCTAATCCGATAAAACTTCACACTTCAAAAAACTTCAGACAATCTATTGGATTCACTCCTCAAAAAACTTCACGCTTTTTTCTTTTTTGCTTTTTTATTTCAAGAAAGATAATGGGAAAAAACAAGGGCCCAATATGTGGCTCACTGCTCACCAGCGAAGCCAAAAAAAGAAAAATAAAAAATAAAAGCTTCTCTCAATATTTGACTGGCTCAAAAACAAAGAAGTCGCGTGGCCACTGTAAGCGCTGCCACTCAACACCCTTTCCAACCCTCTGCATGTCGACGCCGCAATAGGTTTGAGTGGTTGGCAGGTTCCCACGTAGCTTATAAATTCATGCATTCAAAACTGCAAAACCAACTTGTGGTCGAGGCACTGCCATGGGCTTTACTGTTTGAAGTCACATCAACGCTTCTTTCTTTTGAGGCCGACTAATTAAGGCGCTCCATTTAGGCACAAGGTGGCCCGCAATGTCTGAAAGCAACCCTTTGTGGGACCCAGCATTGGCCTGAGCCGTGAGAGGAGCCCGAGACGGTTTTTTTCCATTCCTGTAAAAGTATTAATTACATCCAATTTTAATTGAAAATAATGAAATACAAAAAAAACTTTACATTATATTATAAGCGGAGCCTGGGACGGCTTTTTTGTTTATTTAAAGTATTAATTAGGATTAATTTTAATTAAAAATAATATCATATATAAAAATTTTATATTATATTATAATTTTTTTAATATTATAATATATAAGACGTTTATAAGGATGACAACAAAAAAATTTGGCTCCAACTCATGTCACCAAATATCACTTAAACTAAATGAGCTAAAGGGGTTTGGTTTTTGTTAAGGCCGACAATTTCAGATACAGTACGATGACACGATGCGAAAACGACACGAAATAAACATGTTTGGACCGCACGTTTATTAATTTTGTCATAGATGAGTTAGTACGAATAACACGAAAATAAACATGCTAAATTCATGCTAACACGCTAAACAAACCTTAACACATTTAATTAAACGGACCGTAAACGTGTCGACAAGGCATAACATGACCTGCCTATTTATAACACATTTAAACTTAAAAATAAAAATATTTGAAATATTTATAGTAGGTTAGTATTAATTAAATATTGTGTTTTTGTTAATTTTTTTATTAGCTTTTTTTAAAATTTTTTTTAAATTTTTAATTAATTGGTCATAAATGTGTCATATTCCTGATGTTATTATATCAGCCCGTCACGGCACGTTTAATAATCGTGTTGATCGTGTCGTGCTGTGTTATACATGTTATAAAAATGTTGTGTTTATGTTTACATTTTTGATACATTTATTAATTATATTGTATTTATATTTAAGTTAAATGTGTTGTGTTCTAAACATACAGGCATAAACACGATACGAACACACGTTTATTGCCACCTTTTAAGTTTTGTCGTTAGATCTTACCCCTTCTAAGTTTTGTCGTTAGATCTTAGTCTGTCAACTCTGTGTATTGAAATGTATAAATCCCATATCCCCTGTACAGTTTTTATCCGAGCCTTTCGCAAATTTTTCTTTCCAAAAGTCTCTCTTCTTTCTCGCTTGGAAACTTAAGTACTATCTCGTATTTGCTCTCTCTAGACTCTCTACGGTAAGTTCTATACATAGACACACACAGATTAAAAAAAACATGTTTCTTTTTTTGATGTAGTTCGATGATTGATTTATACAATATTAATGTTGTAGGCAGCGTCAAAGATGATAATGATCAACGAGAGGAAGAGGACAATTGTGAAGCCGGCGGAGAAGACACCCCGCCGGTCGCTTTGGATGTCAATAGTGGACCGGATGAACAACCACCCGGTCCACAACACGGCCGTACAATTCTACAGGCCAATCAGTGGCGGAGCCGCAAACTTTTTCGATGCCGAATTCCTCAAGGAAACCCTCAGCAAGGTTCTCGTTCACTTCTATCCATTGGCAGGCCGGTTCGGGGTCGACGAAGACGGCCGAATAGAGGTCGACTGCAACGAAGAGGGTGTTCTCTTTGTTGAGGCTGAAAGCGGCTCTACCATCGATGACTTCGGAGATTTCGCTCCCTCGCAAGAGCTCAAGAAGCTCGTTCCCGCCGTAGACTATTCCGGTGGCATTTCTTCATATTTCCTCATGGTGGCTCAGGTATTTGGTGCTTAGATATACTAGTTAGTGCGTACCGTCAAAACAGTTTCATCAAATTCCAGCTATCAACATTGAGTATTATTGATTTTTTAATTAATTATATAAAATGAATGATGGGAGGTAGTAACTGGTTCAAAACAGAGATAAAGTCCTTTATAAATCGTAAGCACGTCAACACCAAAAAGTAAAAAGAGTAGTAAAAGAAAATAATACGTCAACACCAAAGAGTAGTAAAAAGAGTGAAAAAAAAAAAAATACAGAAAACAAAAAGTAAGCACAAGACAATCCAGTAGAATCTACCCAAATCAAAAAGTAAGGGGATTCATTAAAAATATTCTTGTAAAAAAAAATCGAAGAACCAAATCTGAATATGAAAGAAGGAAAAAAGTGCATGACCCAAGACAAAAACCAAGAATAATTGCATCAAGACGTTGGAAAATTATAAAATCAAAGATTAGGTATCAAGTCTCCGACGACCAACTGAGAAAAGAAGTGAGAAATTAGGTATCAAGTCTCCGACGACCAACTGAGAAAAGAAGTCAGAAGCATAAAAAACTTTCTTTTGGAAGGGAAAATTACATTTCAAATTAAACAGAATACATATTCAAATATAGTTACAAAAGACCATCTGTTGTAATAGGACTGGATCTAAAACATTTCATTGGATCTATCAGTGAAAACGAATGTAGCATAGAGAAACTCACAAGTCTCCAGACCGAACGAAAAGACACCTGCTTGACCTAGAAATTGAACACAACCAAAACTTGTTCAAAAAACCACTATAATCGATAGACAAAACCAATTGATCGAGTCCAAAGTTCAAACATTTAAAACACAAGCGATATGATATAAAAGCAAATCTAGCTGCATATAAACCAACGTACACGCTATTGATAACCAGTTCAAATAGACGTGATATACAAACAAAATTGATAGGTAAGGCGACCACTTTTGTTAATAAAAAATCAAGATAAATCATGAGAAAAACAATATTGCCTTTGTTACAAACAAAACATATGGCTATACAAAAACGAAAATAAAAACCACAAGGAGTATGCCTTCTACCACCACCAGTGGACCACCTCCGCTTTGCAAAAAACCTGAGGAGCCCAGACTACAAGCCATTCTCCCCACGCCGGACGTCCACCGGTCATGATCCTCCCTAGCATGCAAAGAACTTTGAGTATTTGATAACTTGATTATTTGTTGGTTTATGTAATTGATGAATTCTTTCATTGGATGCAAGATTTTGTTACTGTTAGTGTTTTCAAACAATTAGTCGAATTTAATTAAATTGTAATATCTTTTTAATGTGATAATATGAACCATATATGGCGACTGATAATTCTTGATATGTTATATTTGAGGTGTGAGTAAATGTCAATATATGTATAGATGGGTATTTATGACTCATTTAATAGGTTTGGTCTAGATCGAGAGGTGAAATGTTATATTTGAGGAGTAAGTGCCAGTATAATTGCGAAATTAGTTTTGCTTCATTGTTTTTGGCGGACTCATGTTTTGAGGTTGTTGAAAACGAGTAAGCATATACAAGGAGTGGAGAAATCTCTTAAAGAGAATATGTACAGTTGAAAGTAAAAGAAATGTTATAAGATGTAAGGAGCAAGAAAAAAAAAATGATAAGACTGACGAGGAAAGTAAAGGCGTGACTAGGGCTACGACAAGTGATAAAGTAGAAAAAGACAATTTTTGTTAAATAATTTATAGGGGAAATCAAGGAAAAAAAAAGTTTATTTTTATTTGATGTTTTAAAATAGGTGAAAATGATTTTATTTTAAAAAATAAATTTTTTTAAAGAATTATACTAAATGTGTTTTTTTTTTTCATTTTTGTTTTAAAAAATATAGATAAATATTTTTAAAAACTTTTAAAACAATATCCAACGGGTTACATCACTGGAAATATTCTCAATTATATGTGGGCCTATTGGTACATAAATGTTTAATTGTACTTAAACCAATAAAAGAGACAGAGGGTTTTGTTTTTTTTGTTATTTTGTTTTTTTTTGAATTTTGATGTAACATTCCAACCGCATTTAATGTTCCATAAAGATAAATCTCTAAAAGGTAATAAACTATTCTTTTATGCCACCTCAAGCAGCGGTAACATAGATCAACGCTGGTTCTATAATGAACCTACAAACCATAACATACATCACTCTTACATGGAGGAAGACCGTTGAGCCCAAATCTAGGCGTGGTGAAGGACAATCATCTAGCCTAGAGGGAGAAGGGTGGGAAATCATCACGCCTAGATTTGGATTTGAGCGTGGTGAAGGACAATCATCTAGCCTAGAGGGAGAAGGGTGGGAAATCATCACGCCTAGATTTGGATTTGAGCGTGGTGAAGGACAATCATCTAGCCTAGAGGGAGAAGGGTGGGAAATCATCACGCCTAGATTTGGATTTGAGCGTGGTGAAGGACAATCATCTAGCCTAGAGGGAGAAGGGTGGGAAATCATCACGCCTAGATTTGGATTTGAG
>CAMOHE010047978.1:0-16204 GCA_946598075.1 Artocarpus hirsutus
AAAAAAAAAGAAGAATGGAAATTGCCATACTCAAACAAGATTATTCAATAAAAGGTTTTGAAAACTACCTAAAAACAGTGGATGTCATGTGCTAAGGCAAATTTTTGTAAAATTGTTGTTTGATGTAAATAGGGTAGTTTTGTAAATTTTAGGGTTAGTTTTAAAAAGCGTTGTGATTTGGTATGAAAATTGTTGAGAAGGTTTTGAATTAGTATAAACGGTGGCTAAAATGTTGTTTAAATCAAATTTTTACAAAAATTATCTTAGGGACTAAATTGCAAAAAAAAAATTCTTATTCTCAGCAGATTTAAAAAAGGCCAAAAACTTCACTCTACAATGGAAATTTTGAAAAAGTCAAAACATGAAAGTTGTAGATCTCGACGAAACTATTAAAAAATATAAACGGTTCATTGAAAATTGCATTCATTTGTGAGATATGGATTTTACAAAAGTTGTTAAAATTGGGAAAAAAAAAATTTAGAGGGCAAAAACATCATTTTGCAAAAGATTTTGGGTATGGTATTTTGAGCAAATATGATCCTTATGAAAATGGAAAATTATGGTTTAAAGAGATTATTTTTAGTCTCGGGGGCAAAATCATCAAAATTTTCACACATGGGTGAAATTGTAAAGTTTTGTTAAACTTGAGCATTAATGCAAAATAAGAAAACCTGACATCTCGGGTTATTGTTTTAAAGCTAATAAGCAACAATTTTCGTTAAAATCGTAAAATTGAGCTCGGGAAATTTAAAAAGGCCTGCCGAGGGTAAAATCGTTTCGAAATGTCCAAAAAGGAAAAAGAGATTATTAAAAAGATTTTCACCATTCGTTAGAGACGATAGGGTCGAGTAAGATATGATAGAGAGAATCTATGATTATCGAAGTTGTAGATATTGATGCAACCCGATCCATCAATTAATGAACGTTTTGTATTAACATATAGATGAAATAGTGAGAATTTGGCTAATATCGTTATAATTGGCCAAACAAGACACTCGAAGATTAGGAAAAAGGGGACTGAGGTTGGCTTGTACAGCAGCTAAAACAAGTAAGTACCAATCCCACTTATAGTATGGAATTGTAGGTATTGAATGTGAATATACATATGTATATATATATATTTATGTACCTATGTGCATATCAAAATATATACCTGTGAGTGTACAACAAAATATGTACCTGTGTGTGCATTAATATGTGTACCTGTGAGTATCTAATAATATGTACCTGTGTGTACTATTTAGTTAGAAAAGTGTTTATGTTTTTTGCACTTAATATGTGAATATGACCTCATGCATGGTATGATAACCATAATAATCAGACTGGTAAATACATCACCAGAAATAAAGAGAAGTATCGTACCGGCTCCCGACTCAAGGGGAGTTTAAGGTTATGATATGGCCTTGGTGTCACGAAGACCTATGTGCTCATATAGTACGAACACTTGGGCCCTAGTTAAAGATAAGACATGATAAGGATAAAGAATGTTCATAAGAAAGCATAAGTGAATTATGCTTTTTATTGAATGTCGCATGTGGGCTATATTTGGACTTACTGAGTATAAGCTCACTTAGTGTTATATGCTGTAGGGATTTCTACAAAGAGGTCAAAATATATTCACTGATGAGCTGTGACGTCCCAGGGAAGGGGTCAATAAGTTTTGGGTAATGAAGATGAAAATAAATAACATAAGTAAAGAAAAATAAATCAAACTAAGGAAAATATAGTAAATTTACTCATAAGATGAATAAATACCATTAATTATCATTAAATATTATTGATAGTCACCATTACGTGAATGCCACGAAGGTGGACAATCAATGTGTCATTATCATTCACCATTACGTGAAAGCTAGCCACGAAGGTGAGTAGGTAAGTAACAGTAAATCATATAATTAATATAAATTTATTGAAAACCATCGTCTTTGAAATAAATAACGCGGTGGGACTCATAAAGACGAAAACAATATCGTAAAATACGAATAATAATAATAATAACAAAATTATCGTAAATCATCATTTACAAAATAAATCGTAATATATATCTAATATAGAAGACGACATTGGAACTAGTTGTACAGTATACGTATCGTACCACAGTTCCAGAAAAAATACCATTTCAATCCATAGAACCAGGTTTTGATCCTAGGACCTTTCTCCCTCTTCAAACCTGGAATGGGGACTTTAAAAGCAAGAAAAAGTAAGCAAAAGGCTCAGTAGGATAATTATTTAAAAACAAGATGTTTAAAAATAACAATTACAAATAAAAATATCATTCGTAAACTAATCTTTAGATCTTAACAAAAACCAATAAATACTTACTTGAATGAAACTTAATAAAATACCACCGTACGGGTTTTAAAAGTCGAAAAGGCTATCAAAATATAATTCTTTAAGATCAAAGACATATATAATTTTCAACAATCATTTAAAAATCAAGTATTTGGCTAAAACAATTTAAAAAGGGCTGCCAAAGAAAGGGATAGAAAATATGTGTATATCCTACTTCAATTGAAATTCTGATAACGTAAGCTCCAAATAAAATTTAACGTTTGCTCTATATACGTTCAAAACTTTAAAACTGTATATAAAATCAGAAATCATATTTAATAAATATCATTATGTCAGTTAAATTATCGGTGTGTCTTTTTTACTCAAAATAATCATAACCCAAAATCTTAATCCTTTTAAAACATTTCTAAATCATTAAACATTAAAAATCAAAAGAAAAATATAATTTTTTAAGTTCACAGTCGGCCTGCCAAACCTGCACAATTTGGTCTACCGAACATCTGGACTAGCTCGCCGAATTGCTACAGTTCGGCTTGCCAAAGATATGAACCCGGCCTGCCAAACTTCTTAAATCCGACATGCTGAACTGGAAAAATGTAGGGGCCTGAGACTTCGAGTTTCGACGTCCTCGAACTCAAAATCCAATTTTAAAACCTATTTTTCAATTCCCAGATCATGAAAATCATGTAGAAAGCATGGAAAACCATGATAGAACAAGTTTAAACCATTTTCTCCAAATTTAAACCCAATTTCACAATTGATTTGAAAATAAAAAAAAATGTCAAAACTTGATTAAACCAATTTTTGTTCAAATAAAGATTAGATTCATAGTAAAACAAGTTCATAAACTTAGATTTAAATGTTATCTAAGCTCATCAAAGTTCGGATTCAACAATCAAAGAACGATTAAAAATTTGAAAATAAAACTATAAGATTTTAAGATAAAGGAAAAACTAAACTTTAACATTTTAAGAAAAAGAAAAAACTAACTTTTAATGGCGTTCTTCAATTAAAAACTTGATGGATTGAACTCGTTTCCATCTTCAAATCAGTGGAAGTGAAGCTTTGAAATCGAAATTTTTCAAAGAAAATGAGAGAGAAGGATGAAAGAGAGCTTAGAGAAACAGGAAAGAAAAGGAAAGAAAAGAGAGAGAAATGAGTGAAAAAGAGAGAGAGGGAAAAATAAAAGGGTCAAGGGCATTTTTATAAATATGAAAAAAAGTTGGTGTAAAAATATCACTTGGTATTTTAAAACTAAAAATCAAATTTTTTAAATGTAACAGATGACATAAAACCTTAAATGACCAAAATTAACACTAAATTTACACTTGGCACACTTAATAATTAAACTTGACATAACTAGCTTTGCTTTAAAATTCAGGGGTGTTACATGGTGGAGGGATATGAGTAATGTGCAAAATAGGGTATAGAAACCACCACAGCTATGTTTCCGCTGTTTTATATTTCAAGTTATTTTGAAACTGAATGTATAAAAGCTGTAGTATAGTTTAGTAAGACAAAACCTTTTTTAAAAATATTTAACAAATAATACTGTTGAAGAAGGTTTGCTTATGTAAGTATATGTATATATTTGTATTACCAGTGATGCTTAAATATATATATGTGTAATATATATTTTTTTAAAAAAATATTCTCAAGTTTTTCATAAATACGTAAGTAAGAAAAATATCTAATTACAGCCAAAAAAAGGCGGGTTGTAACACATCAAGCCCCAGATCTTTACCATGTCGATTCTTATACAGTATGTTCTGGGACTTTCGACCCAAGAAAGCGTCATTACCTCCCCCCTATTTTACCTTTTAGGGAATTTATGCTCAAGAACGTAACCGCTGCCCTTTTCACGTCTCATCATTCTTCTATAATTAATTATTATTTATGGAGTTAGTTTTCCTAACCATACTTTTCAATTTAAAACATGTGTTAAATCATTATGTTCCTCGTTGTATAATACAGAACGAGTTTCACTTCATTGTGTTATGGTATAATCATATACATTCAAAATATCATATACATATCTTGTAATGCAAAATAACCAAATTTTAATTTATCAAAACCTCACAAAAGATGAGTGAGAGATCCTTACCGCTTGGCGAATACCATGCTGATACCTTCCAGTTCACAATACCAAGTTTTCTATGTAAGCTCCAAGTACTTAGTTATTCTACGACGTATAAAATAACTATAATTTAACTAAATTTCTAATCCATAATCATACCAATTTACCATCTATTCTTATTAGTGTGCCAGAATCATTTATATGAAATCTTTGGAACATTTTGTAACACAAAACAATGAAAAACAAGTAACACAAAACAATGAAAAACAAGTTCGTTTGGACTACCTGATCGGTTTACCGATTAACGTTTTCGACCTTCCGAATAAAACTATTATTTTTGGACCCTCTATTGGCATGCCAACCTTCAAGGTTCGACTTGCCGATCTCGTTCAAACTTCGGCCTACCGAACTTGGTATGTTCGGCCTACCGATCTATAAGATTCGGCCTGCCGAACTTGCCGACAAGTCCAACCTACGGATTAACAAGTCTGGCCTACTGACAGATGAATTTTTAGAAATCAAATTTTCTAATTTCAAACTTTAAAACTCATTTCGATCCTTTTAACAATTTTTAGAGCATAGAAAATGCATAAAAACCATGGATTATCACACTTAAATATATGTAGATCATTCTTCTTAAAATTTTCATGCTCAACAAACAGAAAATCAAAACTTTTCAAAACTTGCTTAAAAACTCATTTTAAACAAAGATCTATATAAATCAAGCTTAAAAAATATTGTATAATTACCCACAAACATCAAGAACACATTTATCACAATTCTCATACTAAAACACATATTTCAATCATGGTTTTTAGCTAACAGCTTGTTTAGGAGTGGTGGGAACCACTGGTTCCCACCACAAAATCAGTTATGAACAGCAAAAAGCTCTTATATGCTACAGTACCAATAAAAAAAATTGCTACAGTGTAAAACTCTCACATGCTACAGTAAAAGTGGTTCTCACCACTGGTTCCCACCATTTTTTCAAACACCCACTAAGAACCTTATCTCAAGCTTGAACAAAAATAGTGATTTTGTTTGAAAAATCCTTGATTTTGTTTTGTGATTTTGAAAGATCTACAAAAATAATTTCAGATTTTTGTCTTGATTACCTTGAAGTTAGGTTGATGATCTTTGATCTTGAAGAAATCAAAGAGAAAAAGAAGAAAGAAAACAGAGAGGAAAAGAAAGAGAGAGAAAGAAAGAGTCTCGTGAGAGGATAGAAGAAAAGAAGAAAAAAAAAGAAAAGAAAAAGAAAGAAGGTGAGGAGACAATGGGGGTTGGCAGGTAAAAATTAAGTTTCCATTAGAGACTTTTGTAGCAAATAGTCAAATGGTAGTTTTGTGATTAAATTAAAGTTTTAAGGGCATTTTGGTTAATATATTAAATAAATATTGAAAAATTTTAAAAACTTAAAAAACAGATAAAAATAAATAATATGAATTAGATTTTAAATGAAACAAATTTTAATTAATACATTAATAATTAATTTAATTACTATAATATTTGTTAAAAAAATATCGTATGTCACAAGTATCATATGTATTGTTTGTGCTCCCTGGAAAAAAAATATATTGGCCACTAGCAGAAAATATTTCATGTATTGCAATATCAGGATGATTTGCTTGAAAATATTTTGATACCCCTATTTATACTATGCGCTGTCAAATTTCGAACAGCTAAAATTATATATATAATTTTCTCAGATTTAAATGCATTCGATCGCTTGAGCTTGTGAACAAAACCATACAAGATTATTCAGGATGACGAGTCACGTCTCATTAAAAAAAGGCAGGAGAAAACTTTTTTTTAATTATCTAAATTACGATCTATTCTTGTTTGAGGAGCGAGACTCGACAATGAAAAGACCACTGACGCCTGGCACGTGTCATTGTAAGGAATGACGTGATCAATATGATTTAAACAGTTTTGTTTTGTGAGGAACACCAAAACGTGTAAGACAACAGTCTTGTCACGCATACTTTTCTATTCTCGTTTTTTTCCCCTTCCTTCAGTTTTTTTTTTTTTTTTTACTTTTTTTGTTTTTGCTTGGATTTATTCTATTTTTAACATCAAATTGGAACAGCTCATCTCAATTATAGTGTGTTTGTCGGAACTTGAATATGGTAGAACATGAGAGTTTACTTTATAGAAATTTTCTTTTTGGTTTTTTTTTATAATATATAAAATTTTATATTATAATAGTTAAAATTTATTAATTTTAATTAATATTGTTAAATTAAAGCATAATGTCTACAAATTTGTTGAATTTGATCTCATATTTACTGTTTAACAATCTTGATTTAAACTAATTAGTTCAAACAATACAAAGCATTTACTTATTACAGTTTTAAACTAAAACTTGTGAGGTTTTTAAAATGAAAAAGTTGCAATAAATTAGATTTGAACCTTTGTTTTGATTCATATTGAAGTTTCTAAACATGTTGTTAATATCTTTTTAGAAATACAAGTCAAACCAAAAGTTAAAATTAAAAAATAATATAAAAATTTAAATTTTGTGAAAAAATATGGCATAGGAAAATGACTTGTCTAGTATGAACCTTTCTACGTACATGATCATGCATGAAGGACCGCTGGAGGCCGTCCTATATTGAGATGACCAAAGACGGCTGATGTGAAATCAAAAACTGAGGGACTGCCAGTTAAAGGAAGCTCCTCAACATTTGGGTAGGCGTGGATGCTTCTTGTGGCCATCCTTGCAAATGTTATACACCTCTTCGGTTTGCTGGCACCTGGAGAAGAATTTCTCCAATTTACTTGAAGTTATTAGTTTTTATTTTATTTATTTTTTAACTTGAAAAAATGCAATGCAATATTATGCTTAAAATGTATATCTTATCAATAAAGTATTTTTCATATACTACAAAACAAAATTGATTTATATATATATATAGGGTTACTGAAATCGAACGAATCTAGTGCTTGTACCTTTTTTTGTTTGTAAATATAGCCTTATTCATGGTAAAAATTAATAAATGCAGTCCAAAAAATATACCTTTAACATTTCAACAAATTGAAAGTAACACAAAGTATAAATCAAGTTATATTTTTGATGAAAAAATTACATATATTGGACTGATCCGACTTAAGAATTCCCCCATACAATGATATATTATATCCATACTAATTATCAAATATGATATATCTTTTAAAGAAATCATCCAAGCTGTGGCCACAGCCTGTGGAAATGATATGGAGATTGCAGAAAGGATTTATACTACTCTTGTTGGTTCTGCATAAATGCACTGCGTTGGGGGCGATTCCTATGTATACGTAAAGGAAAAGAAAAAGTCTTGGAGTTCCATTTTAAACTCTTTTATTTTTTTATCTTTTTAATCTAGTGTTGAACTGACTAGTTTAACATTCACAAGTTTACATTAAAACACAAGGGAATCTCATAATTGCGTCTTTCATATAGTTGTTCTATGTGCATGTGGCTATTGGATTGACTTTATGTGTGTGTTAAGCAAAAAAGAATTTCATACAATCTCACATTAATATATGCTAAGCAGGAAGAGTTTAATTGGCTAATTCTTCTTTAAGTATCAAAATCATAAATCAAAATTCTTAATTAATAAGAAGTCTTTGCATTCACATAAATAAAAAAAGAAGAAGAAAAAAAAAAAAACAGCATGCTGGTTAGTTGGTTTTGAAAACTTGCGTAGTTTTCAATTTGTCATGGTTGCCTTCCCAATGAGTCCTCCAATTTGCGTGCCATGGTCGGTGTTTAAGCAGCAGGCGGTTTAGCCATGTGCAAAAAAAGTTACAGAAATATTAAACCATAAGAACAGAATAGACCTTCTTCGTAAGTTCCCTAGTGCTTTGGGAAAGAAAGACGTTGAATTAGAAGGTTACTCAAGTTCAGCTTGCAGGAGACAAGTTTTGGATTTCCCATTGTTAGTCATTAATGTTTCGTCGATCACTAGTGAAATATTTAGTCCACGTTAAGAAATAAATCTAGAAGATTAATACCTATTCTTGGTGTAGTTAGCACCTCCTTCTAACTATTTAAAACTGTTATAATATAAAATTTTTAAATACTATAATATATCATAAAAATAGGCTATACTATAACATTTTAATATATTACAATAAAATTATTTTAATTTTTAACTCTAATTAGATTGACAAACACACTTTTTTGTTATGTTTTTTGTTTGGTTTCAACTTTCAACTTTCTAACTTTCAAGTTTGGCATACAGTGGTAGTAGATATTATGCTAAACTGGTGGGTGTCATGAAAGACTGTACGATGGCAGTCTTTTTTTGTTTTTATTTTTATTTTTATTTTTTTGGAAGAGAAAAAGGGGGAAAAGAGATGAACTTGAAATTAATTAATGGCAGTCACTCTCTCATAAGGTACTTCTGATATTGGTGTTCAGAGGAAGGCACCTGTACTTTTTTCTGCAATGCCCTGTAGCTAGCTTTGCCAGTTGCCTTAGATTCTTTTGAAAAATAGAACTGTTCTTTAACAGTTGGAACAAGACACTTTTTACTTTTTCACCTTCTTTCAGTAATAAACCAAGAATCAACCCATGCACTTGCAGATCATCTGCTTGTTCTCTCTTTCTTCTTTCTTTTTTCAATTCCAGTTTCTACTTCCACAAAAGGGCAGAACTGCAGTTCATTTTTGAAAATATTGGGCATTAAAAACATCCTAATCTTTTATTTTAATCAGGTTTTTTTATCATATTTGAATACCATGTGGTTTTTACTGGAATAATGCTATGTTCAGAAAAGGAAAAATAATAATTAGAACAAAAAGAAAGTGGGACAAGTAATGGTTTTGATATTCTAATGTCATTATTAATGCATAATATCAGACGGTTCATTCATTCAAGAAACTAATTTAAATGGATCAACAGGATATCATAATTGTAACACCTCCACAGGAGGGTTGAAAGGAAGATGAACAAAAGATTCAAGTCAACATTTCAACAAAAAAAATCCAAATTGTACTCTTCATGAATACTACTACTGACGGAACGGTGAAAGGACGTGTGGTACACTAGTCTTTCAGGTACACTTCAACTATAAAGTATCATGCCTTTGTTTTTTGATTCCTACATATTGAATAAGGGTAGCATGGTAATATACTAGGCAGCCGTGTAGGTCACTTAAACCAAAGAGAAGAGAAGACCAATGTGGAAAAATTGAATAGTAAGCATCTTCACTAAAAATAATTAGTCAGTGCAACAGTTTCCCAAAATACCAAATACAAAGTTCAACACATCAAATATTGGTGTACAAGTTTATGGCATCAGAGAAGTGTCTTTTGAGAAGGAAACAGCATCCACTCTTTTGTCCAATAAAAGCTTTATATGCTAAAATATATTATTAATAATTTAACAGATCTGCTGTTTTTATCTCACACATTTCCCAGCTTCTTTCACCTTTAATAGGCTCTCTCTATATCTCCTGTGCTTCTCTCTGAACATCCCTTTTCTTCACTGTAATTTGCACCAGAAACTAATACATGATATTCGTGTTATTATTATTATTATTAATATTAGTCCTTATTAAGAAACTGATCATGATCTCACTGATGGCTCCATCAACTAGAACCTTCCCACAGCGCCTCAAAGTGTCTCTTGTTGTACTATTCATCACTGTGGTTTTCATCTTTTCCCTCACAATTCTACCTCCCAAACCAGGTGAACAAAAAACTCAATTATTCCACTTGTAGCTAAAGAACTGTTGAGATATTATTCTATGAGTGTGTTAATTCGCTGTTTGTTCGTGTTAATTCTCTGTTTGTTCTTTTTGGTATATAACTTGAACTAATTCCCTTTTGGGTACTCTCCTTTTTTCTTTTTTCTCTTTAATGAATGCAAGTAATTATTTAATTTGAAACTTTTTTACACTTTTTTTGTATATATTTTTCCAGTTCTGGCGTTTGATCAATTTTCATCAAGAAACTGGGGGAGTACCAGTGAAGAGAAAAGGAAAACGGTGTTGGGTTCAAGGCCTCCAGGGTGTGTGAACAAGTGCTTGAACTGCAAGCCTTGTACGGCCACTTTGGTCATTCCTTCTCACCAGAAGCGTGGTTTTGAGATATCATCCTCTCATGGAGAAGATGACAGCTATTATCTTCTCTCATGGAAATGCAGATGTGGAAATAAGCTCTACCAACCATGATTCTCATCACTTCTTACATCTTTCAGTGCAAATATATATATATATATATATATCATGTGTATTTATTGAATTTCTAGTTGTGTCAATGTTATTCTCCTCTCTCTTCCATGACATGCCATGATCAGAGTTGTCTGTTTGATACATAATTAATATTTACAATTATATGCATGTTTGTATTTCCCTTTTTTATTGAAAAGAGGGTTTTAAGTTTTTTAACTTCCTTTCTTCCAAGAATTTCTTCTTTTCTTCTGCATGTTTGCATGCCTGTAAGCTGTAAGTGCATGGAAGATATGATTATCATTCATTAATTAATGTTTCTACCTACACCCTTTTTTGATAATTATGAACTAAATTATAATTGTGGTGAGAGGTTACAAGTTACCAACCGTATTTTGTTTTTAATTATTCTTTGAGTGCTTTCTGGGTATGTTCAGTGCATGTTAGTTTTTGAAGGTTATATTGGGTAAAACTTGCATAAAAGGGTATTGTTTGCACAAATAACTTTAGAAGAATGCACAATGTCTTAATTTGATTGACATTTACCCAAAAAAAATTTATTGAAGATTTGATTTTAGACATCTAGCTACCTACCATAAGATTTCTGAAATATTCAATTTTGACATTTAATTACACCTATTTTTAGATAACATGTTACACAAAATTGAGACAAGAAATTTTTTTTAGAATATTTATTTATGCAAATAACAAAAAAAGTTATGCAAAACTCACATGATCTCAATCTAATGCAAATATGACTGCAACGAAGAAATATGATAAGAGGAGTGCTAGCAGCACTCTTTTTTACACTCTTTGCATTCTCTATCGACATATGAAATTTATTATCTTATTTTTTGTTTGAATAATAATTTATTATGTTAATAGATTCCATGTATCAGACTCTAAATCAAAAGAGAGTAAAAGAGTGATGCAACGCATGGTGGTTGAAGAAGTGGTCTGGTAGACCAGACTAGTCTACTGCCGATTGACCAGCCGACGAGAAGAATGAAAATGGGGAAAGCTTCTCGATTTTGATCAAATTCAAATTTCAAAACCTATTAATTATCTAATTTATTACCCATTATTTGATAGGCCTTTTTTATTCTAAATTTTAGGATTATTTCTAGTTTACTTTTATTTTTTGAATTATGAAACTTTATAAACAGGCTAGACCAGATTGTTATTTTCAATTCATTTAGTTATTCAATACAATTTCAGAGATATGTTCACAAATTTTGCTTGTTTTTTAGTATACATTTGAATTAATGAATTACTCACGCCCTTGTTTTTTGGTATGTCACATAAATCAATGAACTATAAGTTTGTTCTATGCTTCTGTTATATTAGTTGGTATCATAGCCGAAACACTCCTATACTAATTTTCTCCATGCTGGCCCCCAATAAGCACAATGTGTAACGCCTCACCTTTTTGGACCATCAACATCATTTCTTAATTTAAATCTTACTTACAAGTAAAAGAAATTTTGAATATTTTTTTAACATACTTGAAGCATACATGAATCTGTTGCAATGTAAACTGAAAATAGCTTAAAATTTATCTTTATAATTATTCAAAACATTTCGTAAAATATTTCTTTACTAATGTTTTTCGTAAAACATTTCTTATAAAACATTTCCTTATACATTTATTTTCTTAAAACTTTTAAAATACTATTTCAAATAGTGGAAAACTTTTTGTTTGAACAGCGAAAACAAACTATAGTGATATCCATACTTGATCATCACATCTCTCTTCGCGACACCTATATCATCAACCAGTCATAATGGTCTATTTTAGAACTATCTATAGCGTGAAAGAACTTGTAATGAGATTTTGCTCAATAAGTTCAAACATAATCTCGCAAAACATAGACATTCTTTATTAAACATTGCCCTTAAACTTTTCTTATAAAACTTTCTTCATGAACCTTTT
Source organism: Artocarpus hirsutus (assembly GCA_946598075.1). Classification (NCBI taxonomy): domain Eukaryota; kingdom Viridiplantae; phylum Streptophyta; class Magnoliopsida; order Rosales; family Moraceae; genus Artocarpus; species Artocarpus hirsutus. The sequence continues at coordinate 12,461 of CAMOHE010047978.1, forward strand.
CTTATAAACACTTTTCATAGAATGTTTTTCATGAAAGTTCTCGCAAAATATTTTTTTCAAAATGTTTTTCATAAACATATCATAAAAAAGGAATGCAAGCAAGGTCATTATGCATGATTCTATTTATGCTCCTTTATGAACATCCTTTTATGAATTTCTTATTATCATTCATGACTTACATGAACTTTTATCATTGTTCTTATCTTACTTTATCTTCCAGTCTTTAATGTTCATAACAACATCATCAATCATGAAATCGTGACTTTAGAACATAACATGCTTCCCTTGTGGAAGACTTAAGGCCATCGAACAATGAGGTTAAAACTTTACATAACTTGTATACCCCATATCAAAGAGGTTGGTACTATACTTTTTATCATCTTTACTTTATCTTCTTGTTAACTTTAGTAAGCATATTAAATGCTGAACATATGTTATGCTATAACTTTGCATTGAAACATTAAACATAACATATGCAAACATATTGCAAATTATAACTTGAACTTTCAAAACATTATGCATTACAAATGCAAACATACTTTAAGCATAATAATTTGTAAATACATTGCAAGTCTTTGACTTGATCTTTAAAACTTTTTGCATAAAAATGCAAATATAAAATATAATCAAAGCATTTGAAAATTATTTTTTTCATGTCATAGGTAGGGTTTGAGACTTACCTAAGCAGCACTCTAACGTTCCTATTTCATTCCTTTTTTCTTTTGTCAGTCGGCTTCTGTGTCCTATTTAAAATAACACCTGATTATTAGCTAACCTTTCTTATTATCAATCTACTCAATTGATAATAAAACTTAGACATTAACCATTTATTCCTTTTACTTAACTTCATAACTTATCAATTTATCTTTTCTTTACTTAACATGATATCAAACATTTTCTATCATAAAGGCGTTTTGCTAATTCGGAGTGTTCAGCTCCATTTTAGACGATTTCTTAAAAATGACGATTTTATCCTAAACGGGTTTTTCGTGAGTCTTGTAACGTTATTAAATCTCTCGTTTTACCTTCCCAATGCTTACAGGTTATGAAAAAAAATTCCGCTTATGGGTGTTGTCCTAAATCTAGTGTTTTGAGGTCCATTTGGCCTTTTTTATAAAAAATGACCATTTGCGCTTGATAGGTCTTAGAAAACATTCAAAACCCGTTTTAAACAATACTTACATTTCTTTACTTCTTATAACATTACAAAAAAAAAGAAGAAGCTTTCCCTAGGATAAAATCATTTTTATCAAAACTTTACAATTTTGACCCTACCTCTTTGCGATTACACCCTTGGCATTTTTTTTTTTTTTCATTTCTTGATGTAAACTCCTAATTCTTTCAAACTTGCAACTTGTGGTTACTCACTGCCTATAGCAATGTAGGAAACCAACATTTTCTTATTGAAAATCTAATTTTACACAGCCTTACGGTTTTGGCCTGAAACACAAAAATCTTAATATTTTTGCCCTTGGAACCAAAAATGACTGTCTTATACTAAGACGTTCATTTTTTTACAATGATTAACGCTTCCTTAAACTCCTTAGCTTAATTGAAACTGTTTCATAACATTTTCTTTTTCTTTTATGAAATTTTGTGCTAAAAATCTCGTAAAATTCATAACTTAAAATCAATGAGGAATTTTCGCAAACCATTCTCAATTATTAACAGTTTCGATAAGTTCTACAACTTTCATGTTTTAATTTTCTCAAAATTCCAACTGCACAATAGGGTTTCTGCTATTTTTCAATTTTGTTGAAAACTTTACAAATTTTTGCAATTTAGTTCCCTCAAAATTTTACAAAACTTTATTCATCAAAATTGTTACTCTTTTTGTTTTGGCAGATTTAAGACTTTACTTGGAAAATAAATTGGCCCCTAAGGCCCTCAAAACCATCATTTTATGAAAACTAGTCAAACTTTGCATTTTTGACAAATGTATAATATAGATGGATATGTATCACATGTATAGTATGCTTAAATACTATATTATTATATAATAATATTATTTATAATTATATATTGTAACACCCTGAAGTTAATTAAATAGTATTAGAATGTTAAATGGTGAATTAGTGTGCCATAATGAGTATTTTAAATTTAATTTGAATGTTTTGTGAAAATTTAGTAACCTTGCATTGTTTTACTCTTTAATGATTTTAAATTATTCCAAATTGTTTTTAATTGTTAATTTAATTTTCAATAAAGCAATTTGATTTTGAAAACAGTGTATTGTTGTACACAGTTTTACATAACTGCTTTTTCTTTTTCTCTATTTATTTTCCCACTCTCTCTCTTCCTCTCATTTTCTCTCTCCTCTCTCTCGCTCACCTCTCTCTCGTCTCTCACTCTCGGTTTACTCTCTCTCTCTCATTCTCTCTCCAAATTTTGAAACAAATTTCGTTTTCAAGCTTCGGGATTGTGGATTGAAGGCTCGAGAACGTGATTGAGCAACCACGAACTCGATTCAAGCTTCGATTTAAGGTTAGATTTCAAAATTTCTAAAGTTTTTCAATTTTTCAAGATTTTCTTGCATTTTAAAATTTTAGAGTTTCTAAGTCTAGAAAAGCTTCGATCTAAGTTAGATGGACTTAGATTAGCTAGAATGTAAACTTTATTTCATCAAAAAAAGGGATTAGAATCAAGATTTTTTATTTTTCCTCTATTTCTCTATTTTTGGATTTTTGCAAAAATCTTGTTTAAATCTTGTTTTAAATCATTAAAAAGTGTTCTATTATAATTTTCTATTGTTTATGATGATTATCCATGCCTGGGAATTGAGAAAACAGGTTGGATTTGAGAATTTGAAATTCGAAATGCCGAGACCCGTGCGTGGAAATTTTTAAAATTTTTCCAGATCGACAGGCCGAACTTCGTGTTTGGCAGGTCAGATTCAAAGGATCGGCAGGCTGGATTCATCCGACCGGCAGGCCAAACCTGGAAATGTTCAGTCGACCAGACTTGGACTTCCGGCAAGCCAAACTGTGCAGTTTGGCAGGTCGAACCAGGGAAACCGGCAGGCCGACCGAGCAAGGAAAAATTTTGTGATTTTCACCCATTTTAACTGTTTTGAACCCTGATTTAAATTTTAATTTTGTACAATGATTTTATAAACCTAAATGGCACACTAGGACACCATGAGATGATTTAGTATCATAGGATACCTCGGGTTAGATGCTAATGGGCTAAGTTACTATGTATTTAGGATTTGTGCGTGGATCCGCGGAGCTAACGTATAGCGGACCGGGATTACGGTGTGGGACACCGGTACGAATATTGAGGTAGGACTTCTACCCCTTTCTTTGGTAGCCGATTTTAAATTACTTTGGCCTAAAAAGGATTTATATGAAAATGTATTCAAATGATTTGTTGATAAAGGATTTTCATTATCTGTTTTCTGAAACAGTGGATTGAGGCGGATTTTATAATAAACTTCATAATGAATATACATGATTATATCTGGTAAAGAAGAGATTTTATGAATCAAAGAGATATATATGTATATATATTTTAGGGCATGATGCCATCTCAGAGATCGGGTTGTGTAGTGAACAACCTTGGGGGTAGGTCTCGAAACCCAGCTGGGCCACTACGGTGGTGAGTTATGTATGGTTTGCCCAAGAAAGGAAAGACGGTATTCTTTCTGGTTGGTTTATTTGAATTATTCTTGGAAGGTTATATTTTATTGAATTTCTCATTTAATTATCTATTCGTTGATGGTTCCAGTTCGTTTCTACATGTTTA